>PVIU01005937.1:0-107169 GCA_004026605.1 Ondatra zibethicus
AACAATGACACCAGGACCTATCTCTTCTGCATGTATTATCTTTTTGAGAACCGAGTCTTTTTGAATGCACTCCTTCCTAGGCCAGGAGGGATGGGGGTGGGCCTTGGACTTCCAACAGGGCAGGGCACCATGCCCTCTTTCAAGGAAGAAGGGGGAGGAAGGAGGGGTGGGGGGTAGTGGGAGGGGACCGGGAGAAGGGAAAGAAAGGAAAAAAATTTTTTTTATCTTTAATTATGTTCTTGAATGGAAAAAATAAAACAAAACAATGTATGGGGAAAAAAAAGAGTCCAATAATCTATTAAGACAGAAACTTAGGCTCAGTGCTAACCTCCATGTTTGCATCTGTATTCCGTCCTAATCCAACCTGTCCACTGCTGCTTTCATATGCATCTCGCTAGCTACAACCTAGCAGAAACTTTGCACTTTACATAAAGAAATGCCCATGTCTCTTCAAAGTTGTGTGTAGTGTTGCTCTGGATTCTCCAGTATAGGCATCCACCCATCATCATTTGGGATCACTATGTCTCAGAAAGAGTCTGAAGTGACATTTTCCTGGATTAAATGCTACTTTTATGTTAAAAAAAAAGAAAAAATATTAAACACTCAATATTTCTTAGCAAATGTGCAGACTTCCGAGAGCACACACACACAGGGAGGGGTCAATAGACAATAGAAAGTAGACAGATAGATGATAGATAGATAGATAAATAGATAGATTGATTGATAGATAGATGATAGATTGGCAGACAGAGAGACAGACACAGAAAGATAGACAAATGAATAGATAGATAGATAGATAGATAGATAGATAGATAGATAGATAGATAGAGAATAAATAGTTGACAGACAGATATTAGACAGTATAAACTGATGAAAGTAGAAGTGGGGAGGACACAATAGCTTACATCTGAACTATCACACTGCCACATGTAATACAAAGTGGCTTTCATTGTTCTTCAACTAACTGGCTGATCTTGAAGACTACTTTGAGACAGAGACTGATCCCATGAATTGGTTTCAAATACTAGAATTAATGATATCACTAACAGGGAATCCAAGCTAGGCTAAAAAATTCACTAACCATAAGGGAAGGCCTAGAACTGAGAAGACAGGAGCAACCACAACCTAAGCCTTTCCCATTAAGATGCACAACTAATACACATCAATTAATAAGTTTACCCGAGCTCAGGGAAGCTCACAGACTAGACAGACAGCTGGGGATCCCGCATGGAACCCAACTGGACCCTCTACATATGGGCAACAATTATGTAGCTTGGTCTGCTTGTAGGACTCTAGGCAGTGGGACCAGGATCTATCCTTGGTGCATGAGCTAGCTTTTTGGAGCCAACTCCCCTTGGTGGAATGCCTTACTCAGCCTTGATGCAGGGGGAGGAGCTTGATCCTGCCTTAACTTAATGTGCCAAGCTTTGTTGACTTCCCATGGGAGGCCTTACCCTTTCTGAAAAGTGGATGGTAGTGGGGTGGAGGTGAAGGAAGTAGGAGGAGGGGGGGAATGTGGTTGGAATGTAAAATAAATAAAAAATTAAAAACGTGAATAGACAAAAGTTTAAATAGAAAAATAAACTATTTATTCCTGGTCCCAATGAAACATCAACTAGAATAGACAGAATCAACCAACATCACAGGAATGAAACAGAGACCCAGACTTCAGGTGCTCAATTCAGAGAGCAAAAGCTTAAAAGAGGAGACTTGTAGATTTGCAAGTGTGACGTCAAGCCTTCAGTAGACAATCTTGGGATAAGATTAGACATTCCCTTTGATAGTTCTTTAGATCAAAATCAGAGCTAGTGGAATATTTGACCATTTGTTTTGAAGCCTTCTGTAGTTGTAAGACAGCTTTGATCTCTAAAACAGATCTATGTAGTTGAGGGGTATACCATCCTTTATAGCTGAGAACACTGAGGTCAGCAGAGGGGTGTAATGGAGACTGCTCATTCATTTCTCATCTGTCCTGACCCAAATAATCACACAGAAACTATATTAATTACAATACTGGTTGGCCAGTAGCTTAGGCATATTCCTGGCTAACTCTTATATCTTACATTAACTCATTTCTACTAATCAGTGTACTGCCACGAGGCTGTGGCTTACCAGTAAAGGTTCCAGTGTGTCCTTCTCCTTTGGCAGCTACATGGTGTCTCCCTGACTCTGCCTACTCTCTCTCTCTCTCTCTCTCTCTCTCTCTCTCTCTCTCTCTCTCTCTCTCACTGTTCTGATTTCTCACCGGCTTTACTCTGCTAAGTCACTGTCCCAAACAGCTTTATTCATCAACCAATAAAAGCAAAACCTATAAAGAAGGACATCCCATATCAGAGGGGCTGTTCAGCCAGAAAAAGATGAGCATCTTCCCACCAGGTGGGAAGAGAAGCTGTTGGTTAGCAGATGTCCTTTATCAGTCTCTATTATAAATTTAAGGCAGAATACTAGAGATGGTTGTGCTACAGGCTAAGGAGGGAGCTACCAATCCAGTTACCACAGGCCTGTAGTAGTTCAAGTACGAACCAAATAAGCAACAGATGGAGGTACAAGGGGGCCAAGTGGTATTGAGATCAGAATAAACCTTGCAATGGTCAAAACTAAGAAGAAATAAAATAATAACCTTACGAAATGATGTAGAGAGAATTTGGCTAAAAGATGGAGAGACATGCTTTGGCTTGGTTATTGGATGCCCCCAAAGACTCATATACTAAAGAGATCATCCATAAGCTGGTGCTAAGGAGAGGTAGGGCCTGGCAGGAAGTTTCTGGGTCATTGAATGTATTGCCCAAAGGAGAATATAGTCATTGTCAATGAGATAATGGCTTCCGCTCCATTCCACACTTCCTCCATGCTGTGCTGTCCTCCCGACAAGCCCAAAGCTGTGAGGCTAGTTAGTCATGGACTGACCCAAAGCTGTGGGGCTAGTTAGTCATGGACTGACCCAAAGCTGTGGGACTAGTTAGTCATGGACTGACCCAAAGCTGTGGGACTAGTTAGTCATGGACTGACCCAAAGCTGTGGGGCTAGTTAGTCATGGACTGACCCAGAGCTCTAAGTCAAAAGGACCTTTCTCTCTTTACACAATGATTTTCTCCAGTGTTCATAATAAGCACAGAGCACTGACAAACACAAGATAGTTCTGCCATCTTATCTTACTTTGATAGTTTGGACAAAATGCAAGTTTTGTGGTTTCTTACAAAAATGTCCATGAGTTGACAGTCATCAGGATCTTTGCTTTAAAACTGTAACATCCTACCACACCAAGTTAATTTGCATGCTAGGACCATAGGCCTCACTGTGTTGTGTAAGAAGGTGGCTTACTCTGTGTAATTCTAGCTCTTGAAGAATAACAGTTAAATTTCCTATTGCTTTAGCAATTCCAATTATACCAACCAGGAATAAATAATGGACAAAACATAATTCAGTTAAAAAGTGAAATAAGCAATGTTTTCACCAAGATGGAAATTTCAGTTCTAGTCTCTGAAAGTACTCATAGACTGCTTGAGTTTTTCCTTAAAATGTAAAATGATGCTATCTTTATGCAACTAAGTTAAATAACTTCTATCTAGATGAACACTAGACAAGAAAATATACGGGAGTTTGGGTCTGATATCTGTAGACTGAGTTGCTGCATAGACTCTCTGTTACTAGTGTTCATTACCTCATAAATAAAACAGTACTGACATGACTCAACCCAAAGAACAAAGCATCGTGATTAGGATCAGGTGTGTTTTCAGCTTCCTGGACAAATAACTTCACCCATTCATGAAACTAAAATAATCCCAACAGATGTGCACAAACATCTGCTTTGCAGTTGTCTCAAAGCAGGTGTTTTAAAGGACTCTGGAAGCATGGGGATAAATACATGACAAGCTTTGGCCAGGAACTAAGAGTTCAGTGAAATCATATAATTCTATAGTTAAGTTGTGGGGCCTGTTATTGATGATATTATGATAAGGTAACTAACTGCAGTAGTGGATGGAAAGATGTGTAGCATAAAATAAATTAAAGTCATGAAATAATGACCATTTTTTCCCTTAAAAATAATGGGCTGGCTGATCTAGGCTACATAGATTTTCTTTTCTATGTCATCCTGGACAGAGTCACCTGAGAATTTCCTGGTATGAAATATCCACAGTGTGGTCCTTCATATGACTAGCATTGGATTTTGGATACTCATGCAGAACTGCACTCAATTATCTGTTATGTGTCCTCCGCATGTGGCTTAGGCTCGTCATGACAATGTGACTGGGTTCCAAGAGGAGAAGCAAGCAACCTACCTCAATACCCAGCAATACCACTTTTGGGTATATACCCAAAGGATGCTCAGTGGTGCTACAAGGACATGTGCTCAACTATGTTCATAGCAGCATTCATAGCTATGGTCATAGCCAGAAACTGGAAACCACCTCAGTGCCCCTTGACCTAAAAATGGATAAGGAAAATATGGTACATTTATACAATAGAATACTACACAGTGGAAAAAATTATGACATCTTGAAATTTGTGGGAAAATGGATGGATCTAGAAAATTATCATATTGAGTGAGGTAACCCAGACCCAGAAAGATAAATATCTTAAGTGGCTTTTAGACATAAAGCAAAGAAAAACCAACCTACAATTCACAATCCCAGAGAACCTAGACAACAAAGAGGACCCTAAGAGAGACATACATGGATCTAATCTACACAGAAAGTAGAAAAAGACAAGATCTCCTGAGTAAATTGGGAGCATGGGAATTATGGGAGAGAGTAGAAGAGGGGGTGGGAAGAAGGGAGGAGAGCAGAGAAAAATATATAGCTCAGTAAAAAGCCATTAAAAAATAAAGTTTCCAGTTCTCTAATGGGTTCAAGAGCGAGAGACCAAAACTACCGCTCTTGCCACAATTAGACATGGCCACCTCCATGACTCCACATACCCAGACTCAAGGGAAACAGATACTCTCTATTTTCCATTTTTTCCGTCCTCTCTACAAATTCCCCCTCTTTCTATCTCTCTATCTGTGTGTGTGTGTGTGTGTGTGTGTGTGTGTGTGTGTGTGTGCATGTGTGCCTGTCTGTCTCATAAACCACAAAAGTACAAATAAAAACAAAACGGTAAGATGAAAAATTGCTAAAACAAAAATGTATCAAAAGTCCACAAAACAACAATAACAAACAAACAAACATGGAGTTTGTTTTGTGTTGGCCAACTACTCCTGGGCATGGGGTCTGTCCAGCAATGTGGTAGATACACCTAGTGACACTCTCCTATCAAAAACTGATTTTTCCCTTTTTCAGCAGGTATCGGTTGTAGAACTAATAGCTTCTTGGTTAGGGTTGAGACTCCTTCCTCCCCTCTCAATACTGGGACGCCATCTGGCTTGAACCTGTGCACATCTTGTGAATACTGCCATAGTCTCTGTGAATTCATATGAGCATCAGTCTGGTTGTGCATGGAACACGCTGTTTCCTTGGAGACATCCATCTCTTTTGGCTTTTACAATCTTCAAACCCTCGCATGCAACTGTTCCTCATGGAAAGCAAGGAAACACTTGGCAAGCTGAAATACAGTGGATGCTCTCCACTATGGAACAGGTGGGATCCCTCCCAATGGAAACTGACTCATAGTTTATGAGTCATGCTCATATATGACTGCATGTGCCATCCAAGGATTTCCAGCAACACCACGGCCATGGAGTCACAAAGTATATGATCCACCAGCACAGGGCTGTACACCACATGACTCTCTTGTTTTCAGGAAGGAACAAGTAATTTACTTTGAAAATAAATTTAAAAGATAAATAATATATAGCAGCTGGAATAAAAAGCAACAACAGGAACTTACAGTCATCCATCACATGACAAATACATTTTCCCACGGTATGCTATAGCAAATTATTTGCCAAAAATTTCTATACTAAGTCAATCAGTGACTGGTTCTTATTTCTGAAATCCCCCAAAATGCACACAAAACATGCACAGAATATGCCAAAAGAGTTGCTTACTTTCTCATGATTATGTTATTTATATCATTTTATACATAAAATGACACGGTGGCATAAATAGCACAGTGACTTCAGTGCTCAATAAATATTGGCATGGATTTTGTGTAAGTATGTGCTTACACGTCAGAGTCTACAAGACATGAGCTCTTGCTTCTCCCATCACTTTACTCCAGAACACAAAGCACTGCATTAATATACAGAAACACCTTATTAAACCAAGATAACATGGAGGAATAAATGAAGTAAAAATGGAAGGCAGGAGGTGGTATATCTCAGTGGCAGAGCTCTCTTGTGGCATCTGCAAGATCATAGTAAGGGATAGGTTATTTTTCAGATGCCAAGTGAATATATGTCTATACATGATTACATTATCAGTGAATTCAAGAATGAAGGGTAATTTTTAACTCTATACTATAAAGTCCACCACCACATAAAGGGTGTGTGTGTGTGTGTGTGTGTGTGTGTGTGTGTGTGTGTGTACCAGAGACCCACAGCAGAGCACTGGGCTGAGTTCTCAAAGTCCAGTCAAAGAGTGTGAGGAGTGAGAATATGAGCAAAGAGGTCAAGACCATGATGGGTTCACCCACTAAAACAGCTTACCTGAGCTAATGGGAGCTCACCAACTCCATTCGGACTGGGAAGAATCCAGCATAGGCCCAAACTAGACCCTCTGAATGTGGTTGACAGTTTTATGGCTGGGTCAGACTGCCGGGCCACTAACAGTGGCACCAGGATTTATTCCTACTGCTTGTACTGGCTTTTTAGAACCCATTCTCTTTGGATGGATACCTTACTCAGCCTGGATATAGTAGGGAGGGCCTTGGACTTCTGAGGAGTGAATAGGAGATGGGGTGGGAGGGAAAGTGCAGGGAATCGGAGTAAGGGAAGGAGTGGGAATTGGGATTGGTATGTAAAATGAAAAAAAGACAGTTTTCTTTTTAAAAAATAAAATATAACAAAAATTATATCTTTAGATTATAAAGTAATTATGTTATTTCCCCCTTCACTTTCCTCTCTTCAGACCCTTCCATATTCTCCTTGTTCCTTTTCTAATTCATGGCCACTTCTTTATTAATTGTTGCTACATGTATATATACATATATGTTCATACATATATTTCTAAATGCATAAATACTGCTTGCTCAGTTTGTTTAACAAATATATATGTTTTCCAAGCTGACCACTTGGTAGTGGATAATCAACTGGTGCCCTCTTCCGTAGGGAAGACTGTTTCTCCTGCTCTTAGCATTCCCTAGTTGCCTCTATTTCTTTGTGTGTAGCCAGAGAGTCCTGGGCTTTCCTCCATCTGCATTAGCATGGCTACTGCTATTGTCTTTGGCCCATGTTTAGGCAGTCATCTTGATGAGACTTTATCAATATAGTGTTTGACATTTCTAGCAGACACAATCTCAGAGCAAATTCCCTCTTACAATCCTCCTGTTCCCGCTTCTACAGTTGTATTGTAAATGTAGCCACTGGGACTTGGCTCCACATTCTGAATTTTGATTGGTTGTTATTTACTATAACGGTCGCCATTTGTTGTGAAGAGAAGTTCCTTTAATGAGTGGTGAGGACTACACTTCTCTGTGGGTATATGGACAACTATTGAGAACGTATTTAGGAATAACACTGGTTTAGTAAAGTGGTGGTTGTCAGTTCACTTTGAAGACTCATGACTTTATTATCCCTGCGTAGTTGACATAGTTCTCTAGTACTAGACATGGTTTCTCTCTTATTGAGCAATCTTCAGTCCAATTAGAGACATATTAGTTACCACCAAGGTATGCGAGCCACAACTACAGTGTTGGGGCATGCTATTTTAAGGTGTGTTACTTTTGTTTATGCTGCATTTGTTTAACTCTGTGAAGCTGTGTTATTGTGCCTGTCTAAAACACCTGATTGTCTAATAAAGCGCTGAATGGCCAATCGCGGGGCAGGAGAGAGAAATAGGCAGGACTGGCAGGCAGAGAGGATAACTATGAGGAGCAATCTGGGGGAGAAAAGATCTGGGAACAAGAGGAAGGGGAAGGAGTTCAGGGGGCATCCACCCAGTCACCCAGCTACACAGCCAGACACAGAATAAGAAAGAAAGAAACGGTATACAGGAATAGATAAAGATGAAAGTCCCGAGGCCAAAGATCGATGGGATAATTTATGAAAAGCTGGCAAAAACCAAGCCAAATTAAGGCCAGGCATTCAAAACTAAGAATAAGCCTGTTTGTGGTTTATTTAGAAGCCAGGTGGTAGGTCCCCCCTAAAAGTCAAAAGACTAAAGAGTTAAAAGAGTGAAAAACAAACAATACTACAACCTTAGGGTTATAGTTCCATGCTGGTCATTGTTGTGATTCTTAAGAGTCCCAGTGAGTAGTACTGATGGTTATCTACCTCCTCCGAAAGCTTGCATGGTGCCTCCTAGTATCATAAAAGCTAGTCATCAGGAAGGAGGATTTCAGGCCATTTCCAGCTCCTGTGGGCCGTGCAACACATTATTTTTGACTAGGCGCTGCCTTCATCAAAAGATTCATGAGATAGGGTATATGACTATATGAAGCCATGGGTCCTATCCCGTCACCAATCGAAATATGCTAGTTTGACCAAGAGAATGGTTGAAGTTTAAAAGTTACAATGAAGTAGAAAATACTTCATCAGCATAGGGCTCCTGGTGACCAAGCAGGTGAGCTAGAGGAGGGATAAATTTGAGGCCCTGATTTCCCCCTTCAACACTGAAATGGGCAGCGTCTGCCTCACTTGTCCACATGAGCTACAGAATTCGAGAATTCTAAATAGGATCGTAAGAGGCCTTTGGAACAGCTGCATCTCAATTCAACCTTTTCTGACAATGAAACCACTTCTCCTCACCCCCTCACACCATCAAAAGGGTTTTCCACTAGCCCTCCCTGGGTGTCACCCACCACTGAGGTATAAGCTCTAACGAAGCTGACCTGAGTCAAACAGAAGAATATATACAGTCTCTTTGCCATTAAAGTCTGGATGCAGACAGAAATAAAATATATGTTAGCTATAGGGGCAGCTTTCCTATATAAGAAGATAATTGATTGAATGGGAGGATAAGAAGGCTTTTTGGGGAATATTGTATTTTTTATCTGGATGCAACTGACAGAGATGCAGTCACCTAGAAATCCATCAAACTGGATGCTTGCAATTATGGTGTTACTGAATTTATTTATTATATGGGTCAAGAAAAGAAGTTTTATATCTCATAATCTTGCCTATGATTCAGAGGTGACTTCATTTCCAAGGTGACACAGCTCATGGATATGAATATGAGTTACCACCCTCTATTCCTGAGCCCTGATCCCAGAGTGTGTTCAGAGCTGGACTCAGATACTGATCCCTGCATGAATCTTATTAAATTCAACTATTTCCTTAGGGTTTGCTTTTTGTTGTTGTTTGTGTCTAATATGAATGAAAAGAGTACTACATGCAAATGTTGAGATTAATGAAAAAAACTGCTTTTAAAGAACACAGAGTGATCTTTGGATAGAATATAAAATCATTCATAATACATTAATTATGAAAAGATGAGATGTTGAAATTCTGTATAGGACATGTCCTTGAAACTACTTTTAAATTTTATATGAGTTGTTTTATTTTATTCACAAAAATAAATGTCACCTAGTTCATGAGCCTTCTTTGCCTGATGGGTGTAGCTATAACCCTTCATCAAAGAAGCTTTGCTTTGCAGCATATAGAGACCACCACAGAAGTCCACAACCGGTCAAAATACAGAATATAGCTCATCATGCAGTGTCCAGTCCCAGTGAAGGCATCTTAACACAACATCTGCGCCTAAGGCTCAGGAGAACATCATGAACGACTGAGCAGAAAGAGTGTACGAGTCAGAGGACCTAGACATCTGGTATGAGAGTGTCTCCTAGCTACACAGGGAGGCTATACGCCTGAAACCTCAAAAACACAACTGCCTAAATAGGACTGAACAATGAAAACAAAGAGACACGTGATTGTGGAAGGGGAAATTGGCACAAGGCCCCACCCCTACACAAAAATCACAGGCAACTGGCCTGCACGGGCGGCAGATTAGCCTGCCAGGAATGAAGCCCGTAATTGGTATCCAACACAAAATGCCAAGTCAGAAAATCATGTGCACATAAGCAACACTAAGTGATCTCAGTATGTTGTATTTATATATTTAATCATGTGTGTGTGCATGTGTGCGTGTGTGTGCATGTATGTAATAATAAAGAAAAAGAGAACATGAGTTTGAGATGGAGATAGGGAGAAATAGGAGGTGGTTTGGAAGTAGAGGACACAGGAGATACTGAAGAGAGAAAAATGGAGGACATGACATAATTATATTTTAATTAAAATAAATGACATAAACATCACTGTTATTTTGATAGTATACAGAATTATATATCATATGTAGCATATAACATTATACTATAACAAGCACAACTGTTATGACAAATACTGACTCCGTTTCAAGAATACTGATAAGTAAATACTAAGTTTTCTTCCAGAAATATGTAGTTTCATAGTGTCAAATAAACACAGGCTATTAAATACTGAACTTTTATATATGAATTTTGAGTAAGAAGCATCAATTGACCCAAACTGCTTTTCATTTGAATTCATACGTCTTCATTTCTACAGTAAGAGAGATAATACTTACTTTAATGGGGTTCTTGTGATGCTACAGAAAAAAATTATGTTTACAATATCGAGTCAATCCAAATATACACTTGCCATGCCTCCTCTTCCTTCTGGACAGGAACAGATGTTTACACATGGTTTCTGAGATTAGAAGAATAACCTACAGCCAATGAAGAGTCTTCAAAGGCATCTTAACTCAAGTGCCAAGTGTCAGAAAATCTCATTGCTCGGCACAGGGAGTGGAGAATACATTACTCTGCTTTGGTAAGTGAGATACAGATAGCATGGGAACAAGAAGTATGACTAAAGTCAGAATGCCATTTTTTTGGGGAAGCCTTGCTAATTAGCATTTGTAAATGAATGGAGTCATAGTGATGTATCAAATATAATGATATGCAATGTTTTATAAAATATTACACTATTTGTAATATTGAAAGCTATTTTATTGCCTGCCTCATAAAATAAGCATTCAAAAACGAAAATTTTTACAAGAATGTTTGCATGCCATAAATCAGGCAGAAGATTTACAAAGCTAATCAGGATAAAATTCAGCATACTGAATTGCCTTTTAGCGACAAATTTAGCTCAAGTTTTCCAGGAACAAAATTTTTAAAGCGTTTCTGGTTCAATCATTTTCTACCTCTGCAAAAATCAGCCTGGCAGAATGCAAATGGGATACAGTTTGCATTTTGTCTGATATAGGCTCAAAACATAAGCTGTCATTTAATAACTTTGTGACATGAAAGCAGAAGGAGAGACAGGGAGAGAAAGGGACCAGAGAAAGAAAGAAGGGGAGTGGGGATAAAAGAGGAGGTTTGAGGCAAATATGACCAAGGTACATTATATATTTGCAGTTGTGCTTATGAAACCCATCACTATGTACAATTAATATATGCTGATAATTAATCACTATCATTTAATAGCCTTGCATCCTGAGCTAAACCTGGGTCTTCTGCAGAAGCAGGAAGTATTTGAGGCCACATTACCATCTCTCTGGCCCAGAAACTTTGTTTTGTAATATCTATGAACCCCAATATTTTCTTCTGTCTAATGGGCATATCAGTTACTTTACAATAAAACTTTGAAGAATAGCCAGTATTAAGGAAAACAGAGAACACAATGAAATACAGAAGTTCAGTAAAGGGGTAACTATAGCCTGACACTTACATTACAACATATCATTGGATTCCTAAGAAGTAATTTAGTTTCAAGTTTTATGAAACTTGTCTGTTGTTTTTCTTTCTCTCTCTCATTTAATCACTTTACACACCCTCTGCAAAATATAAATATGGAGCCCTATCCATTACTTTTATAAAGTTCAGTAAGCACATTACAATATTTAAGCCTTGGCCCTTATACCTTGTCAATCATTCTAGCTAGAGGATATTTTATGCTTCAGCACCTAAATGTGTAATGACAGATTAATATATCATGAAATTTCACCAAGGTGCAATTTGGGGAGGCATAAAGATTACATGTGTAGCACATCATTCAATACTGTCTGTACTATCATTATCTATGGCCCGATTTCATGGCTGTTGTGTCCTTTGTAGACAGATTATAGTGAGTCCACCTTCCACAGAAGAGCTTATGTCAAGACAGTAAGGAGCCATTAAAATGAATTATGCTACATTAAAAGAGAAGACCAAAATGGTACAGTTTTACTAATAATAGATTTTAAACTTTGAATTCCTCTTTACTTATTTTTAATTCTTTATTGAAAAAATTTAAAAATACACATCGATATCAATAACCTTTTATTTCAAGTAAAAACTTGACTGGAAGACATTTATAGACAACACACTGTTCAATTTAAGAAGCATGCAACAGGCTTGGTTAATTAATGTCTTTGAAACTATAAGAAGTATCTATAACAAAACTATATAGGTATAATAACAATATATCTTTTTTTTTGAATGCCAAAGGTGGTCATGAGTTAACTTTGTAGGCAACATGTCTTAGTTGTACATTGCTGTGGTAATGAAAACAAGCTAGAGAGCAAAGGGTTTATTTCTCGTCACCTTGTAAGTCTATCACGTGGAAGCCAGGGCAGGAACTCAAGGCAGGGACCTGGCGGCAGGTAGCAAAGCAGAAGCCATAAAGAGACATTGCTTACTGGCGTGTTCCCCACAGCTTGTTTAGCTTACTTTCTTTGACCATCTAGGACTACTTGCCCAGGGGTGGCACTACCCCTAACTCTGTACCCTGAGCCTTCACACATGAATCACTAATTAAGAAAATGCAAACAGATGTTCCTATACAAAATCTTCTCAATTGAAGATTTTCTCAATTGAGAGTTTCTCTTCCCAAATGCTCCAACTTGTGTTGAGATAGCATAAAACTAGCCAGCACACATTCCAGTATTCTAAACATCCTTACAGTGATCAACGCTACATATACTACATGCTCAGGAAAGGTGCTTGAGCCTCACCTAGCTTCTAGCCCGCCAAGGACAGAATGTCTTGAACCAAGTACCGCGACTTGCATAGTCAGGCTGACCTAGATTCAAATGTTGATTCAGCCATTTAACTAGATCCATGTTTCCTGTTGTTTTTCTCATTCCTGCAGTATGGGATCACGGTGAGCACTATTCTCCTCTAGACTTTCACAACCAGATACCACTAAGAACAGGTCAGCCAGCATGAAGGCCAATGGTGAGCTAGCATAGGTGAACTTCCTAGGGATCCGAGACACTGGAGGACTCCACATCTCTTAGATGGCTCTCTCAGCTGATCTTACCAGAAGCAAGCAGAACTGACCAAGAAGAGTTCAAGGTGCCACAAAGGGGGCCAATCTGTGAGAACAAAGCAAACGCTACTCCAGAGGCAGAGAACCCTACCAGAAAGTTGCTCCAGAGGGAAAAGTGGGTAGAAGAGCAGCCAACAGCACTGGAGAGCTAGAGAAACACACTGTAGTTGAGAGAGTAGGTAAACTAAACAAAGGGAGATAAACAGCGAGCGAAAACCCTCTGGGTGAAGGTGGGGAGACATTCTGAGCTTGCAAATAAGAAAAGGAGGCAGACTCAGGAACAAGACGTCGTATCCCCAAATCCTTGACTACACTGTCTGTCTAATCATGCAGCTTGTAAGAGTAGCACAGAACATTTGACCACTACCACTTCAGGTTGCCATGCAGACATCTTTCCATTGGAAAGGACTGTGAAATACTGTGTGCTGGAGAAATCTAATGTTCAAGGCAAAAGAAATACTACATGCTGAGAAGAGAACAGACATTTAAAATAATCTATAATCTAGACCAACCCTAAACACAAAGGATCTCAAGAATATTTTGAGGTCTATGTGAGACTAACGGCAGTCATAGCAACTGAAAACTCATCCCAATAAATTGCACTAACCCAACATTAACCAGATCTACTGGAAACCCTACAGCAAATGCTTAACTTAAGGGGAGGCATGATTACTCCTAGGTCTTAAAACTTTTTATCTCAATCTCTTACTGGATTATATTGTGTGTCTAATATTTGACAACATAAAAATCATGAGGCTTAATGAGATCAAAAAGAACCTCAAACAATGGAAAGAAGATAACACCCACAAAAGATACTCCCAGTAGACAAAAACTGATCCACAGAAGCAGACTCAATTGTGACACTGACATTGGAGCTAACGCACAGAAAATTTAAAATAACTAATAATTAGTATGCGGAAGGATCAGTAGAGAAAAGTGAGGGCTTGCAAAATCAGATTAGGAAGTGCAGCAGAAAGGAATAAGCAGGTAAGTATCAAATGAAAATTCTAGAATTTTTATGAAAAAATTAATAAGGATCAAGGATTCTTTAACACGTTCATTTGCAGACTCAACACCACGAAAGGAAGACATACTAGCAGAAACAAGTAATAAAAATACAGAAGGAAATGTGTGTAGTGAGGACACCAGAGGGCATCCAAGACTGCTGGGAAAAGACCCAGTCACTTCCCATTGCAGCTGAAATCCCTAGAGGAGACCATGTTAAAGGGCAGAACACAGATTTGAAAAATAGCTAAGGTCTTCCCAAAATTAAAGACACATACTAAACATCATGGTCAAAGGACTCAGGGATCAACTTGTAGAATAAAATGCAAATAGAAGATACTCTCACAGCAGCTGTCCTGGTTTTCTGACTCTTAGAGTCTTTCCACTCTTCCTTCCATGTTTCCTGAACCTTAGGTGTAGGGGTTTGTTGTAGAAGCATCATCGGGGTTGTATTGCACAGGCATCATTTGGGTTGTATTGTGGATGCAATATCTGGGTTGTGCTGTAGATGTACCATCTGTGACATATAATAGATGCACTGTCATCTGGGTTGTGCTGTAGATACATCATCTGGGTTGTGTTGTAGATGCATCATCTGGGTTGTGCTGCAGATGCATCATCTGGGTTGTGCTATAGATGCATCATCTGGGTTGTGTTGCAGATGTATCATCTGGGTTGTGCTGTAGATGCATCATCTGGGTTGTGTTGTAGACACATCATCTGGGTTGTGCTGTAGATGCATCATCTGGGTTGTGCTGTGGATGCATCATCTAGGTTGTGCTGCATATGCATCATCTGGGTTGTGCTGTAGATGCATCATCTGGGTTGTGCTGTAGATGCATCATCTGGGTTGTGTTGTTGATGCATCATCTGGGTTGTGCTGTAGATGCATCATTTACTACAATTCATGGTCAGTTGTAGTAAAAAAAAAGATTTTTAACAAATATTATCCAGTTGGATGTACTATATTCAACTGATGAAAATACAAGGCAAAGAGAGAACCATGAAGGTACTTATAGAAAAAGATAACTTACATGCACAGGGATAAGGGACAATTGCACCAGACTTGTAGCCATGAGACAATGGAGAAGTGGAAATTTTTAAGCCAGAATTCCATATCTGATGAAAATGTCTTTTGAAAATACAGAAATAAATATTTCTCAATGAAAACTTTAGAGAGCCCACTGTCATCAAGAAATAATAAGGAATATTTTCAGGGAGAAAGAACATGACAGAACACAGAAACTTGAACCCGTGCAAATAAGTAAATGATGAGAAAATGGAATCCATGAAGGTCCTGGTTGGTTTATTTGTCAACAAGCTCGAGTTATCTGGGAAAAGAAACTCCAATTGAGAAAATGCCTTTATCAAATGGCCTGTGGACAAACTTGCGGAACATTTTCTTGATTGCTTATTAGTGTCAGAGTGTCCAGCTCATGAGGAGCAGTGCCGTTTCTGTGTATATGGTCCTGGGGCCTATAAGAAAGCAAGCTGAGCAAACCCTGGGGGCAAGCCAGTAAGCAGGGTTCCTTAATGGCCTTGGCACCAGTTCCTGCATCTAGGTTCCTGTCTTGAATTCCTAGCCTGGCTTCCCTCAATGATAGGAGTGTGACCTGAGAGTCTTAAGATAAAAGAAAGCCTTTTCTATTCAGTTACTTTGGTCATGGGTTTATCACGACAACAAAATCCTACAGCAATAGAACATAATGATCTTGCAAAGCCAAACAAAAGGCTAAAATTGTGTTTATGGCCTTAAATACTTCAGACACAACTTTAACATTGTATCTCAAGCAAGACTTGATTCATATGTGAATGTGTGGATATGTCCCTCACTGCTTTTATGTTTGTTAAGAAAATAAATATCAAACCAAAAGGGCTTATAATACATGTTGAAATAGTTCTGAAATGACACACATACCCCAACTCCTCAAGGATATAGATCCAATTTGGGAATGTAATTTTATGTTTATCATCCTATAAAATGATTCATAACCTTTATAAGTAAAGGTTATAAAATGCTGCACATGGTATGATCATGTTTAAGGGGGAAATGTAATACATCTAAAATAATCCGGGGAACTGGCTTAAAGTCTAATATCTGTAGGATCACTGAAGTTTGATTTTGTCCTTGATTGAATTTTTCTTCAGTGACCTTATTTACAATGCTCTTATGAAAGCAAAACCTACATTTGTTTGTCACACAGTAACTTTTCCTTCAATAGATTCACAATCCTTGAAATGTTACGGTTGGTTCTAAGTTATCAGTCAATTCTTTTCTGTTGAGATAAAGAGGAAAACTGTATGGAAATACATAAAATGAGTATGAAAAAAGATCAAACATTTGTGACGTAAATATTACAAAGTCCAGATACAAATCAGTATAAAGCATTTGTGCAGAAATATTAATGCTAGTATTAATTATTTGTATCTTGACAACTAAGTAAAATATCCTTTAATCACCAAGTGTAACAAACACTCATTATTCACGGAAAAGCTAGTCTATAACTGTAAACACAGCCTGGAAGCCATTTAAAAGTAAATGATGTGTGCCTGATGAATAGGACTATGGATGAACCACATCTACAGAGTTAAATTATATGCATAAATTATGAAATTTAACTGTTTTTGGAAGAGATCTAATCTTATTAAGCACCACAATTAGTGCTGTTCTCTTCTATGAAATGAGTGTTAATTTGATTTATATTTAAGTCATAAAATAATGGTGTTTCATATTCTACCAATATACAGTACATTTTATAGCTCAAACCTAAAAAAAAAATCATGAAATTGCATTTTGCTACCATTAAATGTGATCCACTAGTTCTGCTGAAAGTAATAAATATTTACTTCCAGTGCTATTTGCTCCCTCACCTGGAAAATGGATTAATCAAAGGATGTCCTTCTAAAGCTTTATAGAGAACCGCATGTTCATAAAATAAATAATGGAAACTTGAGAAGCACAAACTTTGTATTCATACTAAGGTGAAAAACAATGCTCAATTAATCTACCAAGTATAAAATTCATCTCTTGTTAAATTTTTATTATATTACTCTGGGAAAGCTTGTCAACTAAGTGCAAGGAATTTTACAACAAATTAATGATCCTCAAAATGTTGTTGATTATAATTTTCAAATTTTTACAACCATCATAAATTATCAAACAGAATTTTTCAAATTGATATTCATAAATCTATTCCAATATCATATTTTTTAAAATTCACATAAATTTATTCCAACTTTTGTCATTCAGAGAGTGAGCCCATAGAAGGGCTCTCTTCTAATGTAGAATATAACCATGAGACAATGGTTTCAATTTCATCCCTTCTTAAGAGTCTCAAAGGTTCCAATCCAAAGATATACCCAAGAAGATGGTACATGTACAGGATCCTGAGGGTATGAGAAGAACATGTCAGATGTGGTCAGGCACCGTACTACTGCCTGGGACTGTGGAAGCTGGCTTTACTAGGTGTTTGGTGGATCTAAAACAATGTGGTGGGATCCTTGGTGGTCAACCATCATCTGCTGTCTGACTGTTCTTGATATAATAAACAACCATGTCAACAATGTGCTAGAGGCCCAAATCCCAGGATCCTAAATTCCTTACCGAAGTTTGGACAAACCTTGGATATTAAGAAGTATTTTCCAGAATTAATATCTTCTGTCTTATGACTGTGATGCCATCTTTTTTTGGTTCTTTTAGAATGAAAAAAAATATGTTAATCTGTTTGTAAAATATCCCTCCAATGGGAAGATTATACAAAATGACCATAGTCACTGAGACTAAAGAAATGTAGTGATATTTCATTTGTATTTTAATAAATAAAGCTTGCCTGAAGATCAGAGAGTAAAACAGCAGCCCTGGCCAGCCTTACAGACCAGGCAGTGGTGGCACACACCTTTAATCCCAGTAGCCACAGTAGTTTGCCATAGAAACCAGACGGTAGTGGTGTATGCCTTTAATCCCAGCACTAGAGAGGAATATAAGACGGGAGGAGACAGCTCTCACACACAGTCTCATTCTGAGACTCCTGAAGGCAGGATCGCCATTTCAGACTGAGGTGGAGGTAAGAGCCAGTGGCTTGCTGATTTACTTTTCTGACCTTCAGGTGAAACCCCAATATCTGTCTCTGGGTTTCTATTAATCGTGCTACAAAGGAATGTTAATATTTTGAAGGGTAAAAATGGTCATTTATATTGCCTTCTCTTAAAATAGAGTTTTGTTGTTCAAACCATCTGGGGATGCCTTCCAACTGTGACCACATACTTAGCCAACTTTCCCCAGTGGGAATCTTATTTAATTCACTGCATATCAGAAAATGTGGAGCTATCATCATAAACTACAATAGAAAAAATGGAATGGTTTGCTTAAATAGTTTTAAATATTAAAACTGGTACTTCATTTTTTAATGTTTGCAGTGGTATAGGAGGTCCTTCTTTCTATGTGTTGCTTTCATTGGTGAATAAAGAAAACTGCCTTGGCCTTTTGATAGGGTAGAAATCAGGTAAGCGGAGTAGACAGAACGGAATGCTGGGAAGAAGGCAGTGTGGCAGACACCATGGTTCTCCTGCCTGAGACAGACGTTGGTTAGAAGCTTTCCCGGTAAGCCACGACCTCATGGTGAACACAGATTAATAAAAATGGGTTAGATCAAGAGTGACAGTTGGCCAAAAAGAGGCTAGATATAATGGGCCAGGCAGTAATTTAATTAATACAATTTCTGTGTGGTTATTTTGGGGTTTAAGCTAGCCAGGCGGCAGGGACCAAAAGCAGCCAGCTCCTCCTCAATACTACACTGCAGAAAGGAGGAGGGTACAAACATTGATGATGGTGAAAGTCATTAAGTTTGCATCTCGTTACTCATTGACTTACACAAAACCAATGCATTGCTAGATTCCTTGAGCTGCATGCACAGAATGTTCACCACTGTGCTTGTTCTATTGGTAGAGACTGCTTTTAAATCTAAAACATAGTTGCCATTATTCTTTTTTACTTCAAAGCATCTCTAATATCCAGTATATACCAAACTCTATACAAAATCCCAGAGAAATCAAACGGCTATGTGTGTTACAGTGGGCTGAAGTTTGACGGGTACTCTTTAACTAGTTCACTGTTATCTCTGTAAGTTCAAAGTCGACAAAAAGTATTTGAAAACCATCAAAATACTTAGTTTTTGGAAAATGTTCCACAAATGATCACCAAAAGAGCTTAGCTGACTCATAGACCAAAATAACACACTGCAGATTAGCTTTTGAAATCCAATTATAAAACTGTTTATTCTGGCCACACCACACTGAAGTTGGATGCTAGTGACTAACTGATGCTGAGCTGCAGGAAGGTGTCAGACCCACTTCCCAGGGTCCGGCTTGACTGTACAATGTGACAGGGCACACTGAATACAGCCTCACTAACGGAATGCAGCCTCTCTAGAGATACTAGCTGGCCTGCTCAGAGACAGACAGACATACTGCATTGCTTTCAAAAATGACAAAAAAAATTGATCTCTCTTTCATTTTCATCCCAGACTGCTTTTCTTAAATTTAACATACAATAATTGTAGAAATGTATGGTGTGAAATGTAGTGTTGACATGTGACTCAAGTCAGGGGAATTACCATATCTACAGGGGCTGGAAGGACTTAACATTTCCTTGTGGTAAAATACTCTAAATCCTCTCCCTGTCCGCTTTGTAAATTACACATCATTGATATCTGAATTACCCTACTGCACTATTTGCCACCAACACTTCCTTCCTCTATGTTTAGCTTCGCAGCTGATGCCCAACCTCCCATCACCATCCCTTCTCAATACTCTTCTCCCAAACCCCCATTCTACTTTCAACTTCTCTGAGGTGAAGTCTTCAAGACTTCACATGAGTAAGATCTCACAGGACTTGCTCTGTAGTGCCTGACTTCTTTTACTTAATGTCAGGTCCTCTCTGTGTTCGTACAGCTGTCACAAGGGACAACAGCTACATTCTGCTGAAGCAGAATTGTGCGTATCATGTTTTCATAATACCTTACCTTGTGAATAACCCCACAATAAACACACACATGCGGCTGTCTCTTTACTGAGACACTGGCATTTCCTTTGGGTATATACTCAGTAGCTGGGATTACTAAGCATTACGGTAGTTTTGTCCTTAACATTTTGAAAGGTTTCCACATTTTTATAATGTCTATGTTAATTTTTCCAGACATGTTTGGATTTATACACACCTACATCTATGGAGCATCTGCTAGAAGTTAGGCACTGTGCCAGAGACTGATGACATAGGAGTAATAAAAATCAAACATGACCATGACCTTCACAGAACTTAAACAAGACAGACTGAATAGAGGAGAGAAAGCATCAGTATCACCCAACTTCTTACCTTGCTCCGTGGGAAATCTAGCAAAACTACATAAAGGTTTCATGGCTGATCCCATAAAGCCCCTATTAGTATTCTTCTGATGCCACCTAATTTGGTCGGTCTTTTCTCCTGCCATAACAGCAAATCTCTACATCACAGACACCTGGATAACTTCCTCAGACCCCCACCTGCTTAGTGATTCACTCTAACTATATTTTTTCCCCACAAAGCAGATAGGGCCAAATTCCCTTCCAGTTACAAGCAATGGCAAAATGACTTTCCTAGGAAGCTACAAAGATAAAAGATAGAAAGTCTCCTAGAAGAGCATCTATTGAGTATCTTGCTATGGTGCAGAACCATGGGACTAAGCGTATCCCACAAGCACCAGAATTACTGACTCTGTCTCATGGTCCTGCTTCCTTCAATCCTATCCTCATGCTCTCAGTGCATGTAAGGAATCAGTCGGGCTTGGTCTGAGGCCACCAAGGAAAAGACAGTCTCTTGTATAGAGGTCTTTCCAATGTAGTTTTGATAAGCAATCTGGAAGTCCTGTCTTTTTCACATTCTGTGTGCAAAATGCAGAAAGCTCTTTTGAAATGTCAACTGCATTAATTTTTTCTGGTTTTTATTCGTTCTATGTTCTGCGCATGCCCTTGTACCAAGAAACACATTTATTCACTGAGAAGAACTGTTGTGTTAACACAGGATTTCAAGAGGAAGAACGATGCATCATGCTGACTTTAAAAAGCAAGAGTGCTGGGAATAAACCAGGTGTGGTGAGAAGCCGGCACTCCCAACATTCCAGAGGCTGAAGCGTGAATACTGTGAGTTTGAGGCTATCCTGGGCTCAACAGTGAGACCTTATCTCAAAGGAGAAGGAAAAGGAAGACTGCTAAATCTGAAGCCAGCCTCCACATGTCTGCAGCATTGCTCTCCTCATTCCACAAGCTTCTTTTGAAATGATCTTCAACAACTCAGTGTCTTGGTACCTATATCTATAAACTAGGAATAACAAACATTATTCCATCACTGCTTACTGTGAGACTTAAATAGTCATAAACATAATGCAGTTATCAAAGCATCACCTACCTAGAACAAAATAAGACCTTAGTAAATGAGAAACATCATTAACTTATCATTTTCCTTTTGCTGATGACTTATCTCCTCAGTTGGATATGAAATCATGTAAAATTGATCAAATGAGATGGAGCACCTTATAGAGTAAAACAGAGGTCAGGATGGAGACAAATTAACAGTGAAAGAGGAAATATATTGAGTTTAGTAATAAACACAAGAAACTAATAACAAAGCAATATCAAGATAAGATTATGAAATTTTGATGTTGGGGTGTTGGAGGTTTTACATTGGTAAAAACTGAATTATTTATAACACCATATTTTGTACTTTGCTGTTTGCTAAGAGTGTTGTATGGGAATGGAAAGAAAATCAGGTGAGAAAGTTTCAGCTTTATCGTCTCGTAAACATAAGGTATAAGGTGAGCCACAGGCACAGTCGGAGATTAATTAACCAAATGCAGCAGAGAGACTGCTTTCCGAGCTGGTGATATCATATTGGGCAAAGCCACATGCGGAGGAAATGAAGAATAAATGGGGACAGAGGAACAAGCAGATGGGTTAATTCCACCTTGGGAGAAGGTTGGCCAAGGAGTTGAGGGGAATTATGCAATGAAGAATGGGATCCAGAGGGGCACTGTGAGAGCAGTGAATGAGAACATCAAATCTTGACACTAAGACTCCAGCAGCATAAATTAAATGGGTGTTGGGAAAATCCGTATTACCTCAGACCTTCTGTTGGGCTTCAGAGAGGAAGCAGGGAAACCTGGGTTGGTAAATGCCTCTCCGGAGACCATTCATAATTTGCCTTGGCTACTTCCGATGCTCACAGCTTGAAGTTGAGATTCTGCCTTTTGCTGCCATGAAGAGCATAGCTAACTAGTGGGAGCAGGGGCGGGGGGGTCTATGTTCAGTCTGGCTTCAGACAAAAAACCAAACAAATGAAACAACAACAACAACAAAAACCCCAGCAGCTACTTTCATCCATTGCTTTGAGACTCTCCAGCCAGGCACAGGTTTGAGTTGCTGGAGGGGGAGTACTGATCCCCAAGTAGATATTAAAATCAGCAATCCCAAGCCCTATCCCCCACAATAACTGATCGTTGACAGCTTGATGTCTTTATTGAAATGGTAATGTCTGAAGTGACCCCATTATGTCAATGCTCAGTATCTCTTCGCAACATAGCATCATGAGACAAAATGATCTTTATTGCCGAGCTTGAAAGTGAAATAATCAGATTGGTGATCACAGGAAGATATGGTCATTAAATTTCCATTTGTGGGTACTTATTGGGTTTTAATTAAAACATTTTCTGCTTGTCCAAATTTCCTCATCTATCCTCACAAACAAGTTGATATTTTAATTTAATTTATTTGTTTATTTACTTATTTATTTGGTGATGTAGAGGCTCAAACCCTGGGCCTTGAGCATGCTAGGCAAGCACCCCAGAACTTAGCCAAACCTCCAACTTTAGGAACGTATTTTTAAAGCAAAGTTGCCTTCTTTGTATCGCTGAAGAGTGAGAACAGCTTCTGTGATTTGTTTCAACTTCACCCCGTATTAAAATGGGAAGGTAACCTAGGTGTAGCAGCACCCACTGGGGCAGCAAACACACCTGTAACACTTATGACACATCATTAGCATCATTACATGTCTGTCAGCCAGACAGAGCCGCGGTGCTTCCCAGCCAGCCCCCTGAAACACCTGTTAACTGTGAAACTCTCGCAACCATCCTAAGAGTTATAGCATTGTCATTTCTATCAACCTTCTTAGCATAGGCCATCTAGGTCACTATATGATTTCATCCTGAGTCATTTGTCCAGACACATGGGTCATTTCCATCTCTGTATTCTCTTCTAGAATGGATTAAAATAGCAGGGGGAAAAAATCAATAGCTATGCATAAAGTGAATGTCATTTCATTAATTCAAGATTATCATTAAATATTGATGAGCATGAAGGTGTTATTGCTGAATTCAGCAACAACCACCACTCTGAATGTATAAAAACACCACTCCAGTTACAGAAAACATTGGGCTTTTTACATGCAGAAGCATGTAAATGTGTTATGATTTTCTTAATTATCTTGCCTGAAGTGAATACAATGCCCTGATTTTCGTATCCTCATATAATATTGTAAGTGGATGTCTTACAAGGCAATCTTAGTATCTAAATCACAATTTAAAAAAAAAGAAACAATAATTGAAGGCCAATGCTGGCCCACAAGATTGGCAAAGATTAAGAGGGCTGGCGACACTCAGTGTTAGCAAGAACTTAGAACACGAGGAACTCATACTGTATGTACTCTTTAGAGTTGAAATTGGCAAAAATCAATTTACGAAACACGTAGTCACTGTCTTCCGAATATGGCACTCTCCACAGCCCAGTCTCCTGCACATATAATTCTTGAGACATGTGAAGAATGTGTGTGGCAGTATTGTATTAGTGGGAAAAATAAAGGGAAGAAAGGAACTCTCAAACCAAATATACAAAAATGAGAGACTAGATGAACTTCACTGTGGATCTTAAGCGTCTATAGGTAGACCACTTAAATGCATTTACGTGAGCACCACCACACACTAATATCACAGCCGGCCACTAAAGGAGAAAAGCAGGTCTCAGAGGACATGTTGATATATTCTAAGAGAGTTCAAACATAAGCAGCACCTACCCCGAACCTGGACAACAGAGCACCTATGAATGAAGAAAACATCAAGAAAAATGCAAAACATTTGGAGAGTGACAATAGAGTTTAGGAGAGATCTTCATGTCCTTCAAAGGGGCCTGAAGTTGGAGTGTAAAAAACCCATGGGCCTTGCTCACGGTTCATGATGCTCTGTCTGCAGACGGATCCGATGTTTATGGATTTGTTGAGGGTCTGTGATTCCCATCACTAGCCTACATGGACTTGTTCAAATGTTTTCAAATGTATCATGTAAGTGACTAAGGTAAGCATTTGTGCAGGCTGCTTTCCAGAGAACCTAAGTCTGGCTCCCACATTAGGTGGCTCACAACCACCCATGACACCAGTTCCAGGAGATCTGTTGCCCTCTTCTGGCCTCCATGGACATCCACATATATGTGTCCCTTCCATAAATCAAGACAACAAAATAAAAATTAAAGACAAAAAAGTATCAGATCCCCTTTTCATGATTTCGAACTATATCCTACATATTTATGTTTCTAGCCATAGGCAAATGGTACTCTCAGTCTTAATCAGAGAAGCTTCTCATTGCAATGAACAGTGGTGACAACTGAAGACTCAGTCATGAGCAGGATATTTTTTACCCCACCCCTTCTGAGATTCAGGGGACATCACAGAACAGGGAAAAGGAAACATGGTGCCATGTTTTGAGCCTAGCACAGCCAATGCAGTCACAAGCTCACAGCCACAGCGACTGCACGAAAGTGAGCCAGTCAAGAGTCATTCCTGGATTCTGAGGGCTCTTGGGGCCCTACCCCTCCCTGCTGAACTATTAGCAGTGATCGATTCTGGAGAGGGACAATCACTCCCTTCAGGTGTATACTCAATGAAAGTTTCCAAATTCATGGTCACAGTGACAATCCTGGTTAAACTTCATGAATGACAGAAGGGGCTTTTGGGAGCAATAGAAATGGGAGGGGCATTAGCAAAAGGGGGTGGGTTACAATAAGCAGAATACACTTTTCATTTTTAATGCTATTTCCTGTTTTTGTGTGGCTTATGATGTGTTGGAGGGGTGCATGAGCCACAGCACACGTGTGATAGTCAGAGGACAACTTTGTGAAGTTAGTTTTCTTCTTCCGATTTTGGGTGGGTTGCAGACTCAAACTGCAGTCATCAGCTGGTACAGAAAGCGCTTTATCCACTGAGACATCCAGCTGGCCCCAAAACACAGAGAATACATTCTATATATATCTCCACTTGTCAAAGAAGCTAATTAATAAGATGTCTTTTAAAGACGTCTGGGAAGGACTCACTAAGGTTTCTTCTTTGGATTCCCCATTCACTATGTGGGGACTCTGCCCATATGGGAGAATCATGCTCATTGAGACCTCAGACTATAGTAACTGTTGGGCCTGTGAATCAACATTGATTGGAGTCTGTTGACAGCTATTATGAATTAGCATCTACTGTACTGTTTTTTTCATCTGACTTCATTATTTGTAGCCTCTGTACCTAAAATAAACAACTCTGTGAGGGGAAATGATTTTTATATGAACTTTATTCAAATAGTGCTTTACAAATGGAATTCTTTCTGGAAAAGGGCAATGAAGAATATACAAGTCAGAACTGTCTCCTACTAGATGAAATGTTGCCTTGGCTTAAAGGAGGTAAGCACATGAATAAATCTTTAAATTTGCCATTGCTTTTGTCTTGGATCAACAGCATTCTGCTTTAAGCAAAGTAATATCAGTCAGTGGGCAGCTCTGTTTTCTGAATTTGCTCATTTAGCCTGTGAGTTGCTACTGTTAACAACTGAAACACTCTGCGTTGTAAAGAAATTTCATAATGTGTTTTCTTATTATCTTTGTGTAGAAAACAACCTACTACATAAAACAACATTTGTACCAATGAACACTTCTGTTTTCTTAGAATAGCAATTCTGTCATTTTTAGCTGATGGCAGTGCTCAATAATGTAGCACCTTGGACCCAAATTATTCTTATGTTAAGTAAAAAGTGAAATATTTATACTTATCACATAATTCTCTAATTGTGTAAAATCAACTTTTGTTTTGTATCCATTCTTTAAGTTTGATCAATGTTGCCTTGATGTCCCGCACTCTATCCTACCACAGAGATTCCCATGCTACTTTACCACTACTATATTTATAACAGCAAGGAAAGGGAATGAAGCTAGAGGTCTATCAACAGACGAATGGATAACGAAAATGTGACAAACATACAAAAATGGAGCATTATTCAGACGTAAAGAAAATGAAATTTTCAGAAAAACTGATTTACTCAGAAAATATATTAAGTGAGATGACCTAAATCTCACAAGTTGTCCCTCATATGTAGATCCTACACTATAATGTATTTATGTATATATGTAAACAAATGTATGTGTAGGTATACTGTAATATTTGGAAAAAGGACCTAGAAAGGGCAACAGTCAATGTAAGAAGGGTGGGATGCAGGCAAAAGGGCTCCAGAGCATCGCAAGAGCACATAAAATGCTTCTTAGTTTCAATGCTATCAATTTCTTTTTTGTGGTAGATAAGTGATTAAGACAGCCAAAGTCTTAATCTACAGAGTTTGGACAGAGCCACATATGTGTTTGAGTGGCTTCCTGAATTTAGCTGCACAGTGTTTTTATTTGTAGGATCATCACAATAAAGTAATTTTAAAAATTTATTTTAGCCAGGTGGTGGTGGCACGCACCTTTAATCCCAGCACTCGGAAGGCAGAGGCAGGAGGATCTCTGTGAGTCTGAGACCAACCTGGTCTACCAGCTAGTTCCAGGACAGGCTCCAAAGCTACAGAGAAACCCTAACGCGAAAAACATAATAATAATAATAATAATAATGATGATGATGATGATGATGATGATGATGATGAAGAAGAAGAAGAAGAAGAAGAAGAAGAAGAAGAAGAAGAAGAAGAAGAAGAAGAAGAAGAAGAAGATTTTAAATAACTCTTTTTTTCAGGGTGTGTGTGTGTGTGTGTGTGTGTGTGTGTGTGTGTACACATTCATTGTACCCACACCTGTATGCCACATATAGGCAAGAGCTTCTGGAGTTCAGAAGAGAGTGTCAAATCTCCTGGAGCTTCTGTTACAGACCCCTGAGAGCCTGAGGTGGTGCTGAGGATGGAATGAGGTCCTCTGGAGGAGCAGTCAGCACTCTTAACTCCTCAGCCATCTCACTAGCCTGCCTTTACAGGAATTTCTGAGGCACAAAAGTAAGGTCCTAATTTATAAGGGAAATGAGGATCAAATCTTTGGAAAATCATGCTGGACACAGCAGTGATATGACAAAAATGTTAAATTACATCAAATGAGAACATGCTACAATCAGAGATCAATAGGTAGAAGCTATTTCCTTCACTTAAGTCATATAACCACAACTTTTTACTATTAAAAATTACCTCAATAAAGACATGAGTTAATAACTTTATCTACTACCAATACTTCATACTTGCTAAATTAATATTTCCCATCTCTAATAATAAATTTCATTAGAAAAATTATCTAGGACCTGGGAAAGGTCTCAGAATTTAAAAACACTAGCCACTAAATATGACGACCTGAGTTCAGTCCCCCAGACCCTCGCAGTGAAATGAGAAAACTGAATGGCAAAAGGTGTCTTCTGACCTCTAATCATGCATCATGGCAATGGTAGACACACACATACACATACAAAGTAAATAAATATGCAAATATAATTATTAAAATTAAAAATTACTATTAGAGCCAATTTAAGGGAGGGTTAGACAGGAGAGCAGAGGAGAAGGAGATAGAGATGGTGTGATTATATTTTAAATTGAAAAAGACAAAAAAGTGAAGCTAAATATTGAAATATTCTAAGTTCTAAAAGTATGTTTTCTGTGTATAAAATAATCAAATTATCACAATCAGGCCACTTAAGACATCCATCAACTCATAGTTAGTATATTTGCAACAGAAAACACTTGGATCTGCCATACTGCTCCCCGGAGAGAGTTCTGTGGGTAAAGGTGCCTGCCTGCTGAGCCAGACGGCCTGAGTTTGATTCACAAGGCCGACAGAGTGGAAAGAGGAAATCCAGCCATTATATATACACCGTTATATATATTAATTAATTAAATGATTAAGAAATGTATGAAATACAGTCTACTCTCTTTAACTGTTTCCAGGTAAACCACATGCTATTATCAACTATAATCATCATTCTGCACAGATCTCTAGAGTATATTCCTCCAAACCACTTTGTCAAGCTTTGACTACCTGCTTCCTGCACTCTCCTCCCTATTTATGTAATTCAACAGAGCTTTAGGGCCTTCTATCTAATATAAAATCTAATTCTCAAAAGCAGGGCCCTCAGAAGGTTACTCCAACAACCATATATTCCATTTTTTCTTTTTATTCATTCTTTTCTCATACGATACATCCTGACTGCAGCCTCCCCTCCCTCCACACACACCCCCGTCCCCTGCCCAGATTTACTGCTTCTGTTTCCTTTCAGAAAATACCAAGCCTCCTAGGGACATCAACCGAAGATAGCACAAGATACCATAAAGACTAGACACAAACCGTCATACCAAGGCTGGACGAGGCAACCCAGTATGAGGAGAAGGGTCTCAAGAGCAGGCACAAAAACTCAGAGGCACCCCCACTCTCATTTTTAGGAGTCCCACAAAAATCCAAAGCTCACAACCATAACATATACACTAAGGACTTAGGGCAGACCCATGCAGGCTCCATGATTGGCCACTTTAGTCTATGTGAGCTCCTACAAGCCATGCTTAGTTGATTCAGTAGGTCATGTTCTTCTGATCTCCTAGACCCCTCCGGTTCCTACAATCCTTCCTCCCCATCATCTGCAGGGTTCCCCAAGCTCTGAATAATGTTTGGCTGTAGATCTCTGCATTTGATTCTGATTTTTTAAATTGAAAATTACTGAGAAGATTGCTCAGTTGGTCATGTTCACTGAGCAAGTGTGAGGACATGAATTCAAGATCAAGGATCTCTCTAATAATGCCAGGGCTACTTTACATCCCAGTCTGGACGAGTGGAGACATGAGGACCCCTGGAATTTGCTGGGCCACAACTCTAGCAGAATCGACCGGTTACAGTAAGATATCTTGTCTCAAACACATCCAAGATGGACAGCAAGTGAAAAAGACACCTGATGTTGACCTTTGGCCTCCACATGCATGTGCATGCTCACATGGACACATGCATCCGTGCACACACACAAACACAAACTGCTGAGCTACTTAACTACATCAGAATGCCAATCTCCTTTCCTGATGGGGAGCCTTCTTTAGCCAATTGACTTTAAGAAGATGGACCAGGCTGGGGTACAACTTTGGGTACCAAAAAGCTGTGATCCCACCCCACTCGGTCTCTTTCTCCCACAAGCCACACCTGGATGTCTGACCCTATTCTTATTTCCTCGCTGTGATCTGTGAGTTCCCTTTTAAATAAAGAAAAACCTTAGAATACTCTAGTCGGAGTTAGCTTGGAATTATTTGACTCACGTTCCCCCCATTTGATGCATTCTGCAACACTTTCTTGAGTTCTGCCATCCAAGGATTTACACTCCTCACTATGATCTAGTCAAGCTCTTCCACTGACTCACCCTTTAAGCTTGTGCCTAATACAGACTTCTCCATGGAAAGGTAATCTAAAAGATGCTTCTTAGGGGCTTTTATACTCTGCATACTCCATTGTGAATTAAAACTTGCTCCATGCTCCCAAGGCATTCGACCTCTATAAAACAGCATTTTATCATGTAAAACATCCAACATTAATATACATATGGCCCTCTCACAAGAGCAAGATGTCCTGTTTGAATTTGGGGAGCTGTGAGTATGCCTGTTTATGATCTGTGATCACTAAGGCTATAGTGACTTGACTACATTTTCTGTTCTCTTATTGTATGAATTGAGTTCTGCTTTATTTTCTGAGCTTTCATTTCTAAATTCTCTTTCTCCTTAGATTTGCCCAAATTATGACAACATCTTTGCTTCTTCCTTATGCTGCAGGACTTCCATCACCTTGTCCACCCATCTTGGATCCCACATCCTTCATGTCGGTTCTAATATTATCCTCTGGTGTACTTAACTCTCAACTTCTCTGGACAAAGCTTCATCCACTGGTGCTAGGAACTGATCTCTCTTCTGTGAGGAGGTCATGAAGGGATAACATAGTGGAAAAGCCTGCCACCTTTTGTACCAAAAATACATGAAATAATTCTGGAACCAGAGAGGATTGGATGTAAATTTTCTCCGGGAAAGCCAGAGGTGCCCCCAAAGCTGTCCTAAAACACACTTGGATATCTGTCATGTAGAAAATGAAACAAGAACATCCTGAAGAGAGGACATAATTGTGGTGAGACACAAGGAAGAACTCCATAAAACACAGTGCCATTCAGGAAGTGATGGGCAAAACAGACAGACAGACAGAACTCCATCAGCTTGAGCAATGCCAAGAGTTTTAAGGCCGCAAAATTGCATTCCACTGAATTACAGGAAAATTCCAATACCGTGCACACTACAAACTCCAAGCCTTATGCCTTATCTCATAGATCACAGAAGGTTAGACAACAAATGATTCAATTTGGGAACCTGAATAAACTTCTCAAAGTGATTTATAGAAAATAGCTCCAAACATATCAGAGGAGGATGAAACTGAGAGATGAGTGCTAAGGTTCTCCCAAATATGTGGGGCGATAAGGATATTGAAGGCATCCAGTAGGCTAGGAATTTCTGAGACACAGAAAGCTAATTTGAGAGAAAGCAGGCATTTGGTCAATAAAATTTGATGAGTTTGTGTGAAGTAAAGATGTAGGTTTTCTCTCTTCTGCTTCTGGCTTGAGGAACTGTAAAAAAAAAAATGGGTAAGAAATAGAAGCTGATGGAGAAGGACAGAGATGGAGAGCGAGGAAAGAGCTAGCTTGATTGAGGGAGACATTATGGGGCTAGAAAAAAACCTGGCACTAGAGAAAGTCCTAAGAATCCGCAAGGATGACCCCAGTTAAGACCCTAAGCAATAGTGGAGAGGGTGCTCGAACTGACCTTGCCCTGTAGTCAGAATGATGACTATCTTAAATGTCACCATAGAACCTTCATCCAGCAACTGATGGAAGCAGATGCAGAGATCAATAGTGGAGCACTGGATTAAGTTCCCAAAGTCCAGTCGAAAAGTGGGAGGAATGAGAATATGAGCAAAGAGGTCAAGATCATGATGGGAACACCCACTGAAACAGCTTACCTGAGCTAATGGGAGCCCACCAACTCCAACCAGACAGGAAAGGAACCAGCATAGAACCAAACTAGACCCTATGAATGTGCGTGACAGTTGTACGGCTGGGGCAGACAGCAGGGCCACTGGCATGGCACCAGGATCTATCCCTAATGCTTGTACTGTTTTTTGGAACTCATTCTGTTTGGAGGGATACCTTGCTTAGTCCTTCCTTGGTCCCGCCTCAAAGCAATGTGCTAGACTTTGTTGACTCTCCATGGAAGCCTTATCTTCTCAGAGGAGTGGATGCAGGGTGGGGTGGGTGGAAGGTGGAGAGAACAGGAGGAAGGGAAGAAGTGGGAACTGGGATTTGTATGTAAAATGAGAAAAGCTAGGTTTTTTTTTAAAAAAAAGAAAGAACGAAAGAAAGAAAAAAGAAAAGAAATAGAAACCACAGCCATATTGAATGCTGGCAGAAAATTCTCAATAGTGAAAATAATACAGCAGCATGAAAAGGAAAGAAATGCAAATCCCAAAAGATAATTTCTAGACCCCAAGAAAATAATTTAAAAGGCAGAGAGAGGGGTAAATTGAGATGGGTTCGTGAAAATGGAAATGGAAGAGGGAGCAACATCCAATCAGAGTTCAATCATCATATCAAGGAAAAGGGAATATTCATGTAAAATTACCATGATTTAGTAGCATCCATATCTTGACTTGAGAAAGAGATTTTTGTGCATTTCAGTGCAATTGCTCCAGATGTTCTAAAACTCCTAACACTTTAATCACAGTAATAAAACCATTCTGCCACAAGGTTAACACTGGAGAGATGGAAACCGTGCAGGTTCTGAATTTTCTCTCACTTTCCTCTCCCAATACAAGAGAAGCCAAAACTGAAAGCTAGCAATGAGTCACAAGCACAGACAGTGATCTGAGACCACAATAACAGGGCAAACTGGGTACACATCTGGAGCTTCAGGGAAAAGCGTAAGCTCCAAATGGGTAGATGTGTATGTGCTTGAGACACATTTTACAGGTTCTGAAGTTTAAAAAAAGGCAGAATACAAGGATAAGTAACCATTTAATAGCAAGAGAAAGAGTTGAAACTCTGAGAAACTTGTGTGAGAGTCCGGAGAGATGGTAATCTATCCAGAAACTAGTAAGGGTCTCTTGCTGTAACCAGTGGTCTTTATTTTCCCCTCTCTTTTGAGTGGTACATATTCTCAACCATGAGGCCAGCAGACAGAGGTATACAAAAATAAGGACCTCACTGGAGATAAGAACCTAAAGCTAGTGGTTCTGAGGCCTTGAGGTATAGGGCAATTACCTGGTAAAATGCTACAGCAGACTCCTGGGGCCTGTCCTTGGAGTCTGAACCGGAGCCTGAGGAGCTGTTCTCCTACACACTCCTGGATGACGTGCGATGCTGGTATGGGGACTACAGAGGGACTCACTACTCTGAGTCCTTGGCTCCCATCCATGGATGCTGGCTAGAATAACTTAAACAGCTTTGTAAAAAAAAAAAAAAAAAAAAAAAAAAAAAAAAAAAAAACCCTTATAGCTAAGCCAACAGACTAGGAATGTATGATGATAATAGCTACATTTTTTGACATTTCCTGGATAATTCACTAAGTTAACATGGCTCACAATTACTAATGCATATGGACATAAGTGTAAGTAGTATCTGATGAAGTTCTTTTTGGACTCAGTGAGACCTCTCCCTGAAAGCATGCTCAATTTTCTCTTTAAACTTATGGGTTATATTCAGCTATGGTTCTGATAACAGCGATGTCACGGTTTTTATGAAAACTCTGAAGTCATATTATCATGTCTGTGAGTTGATACATGGTGCACTTAGATGCTAGAAAGAGCATATTACCGGCCCCAGGAAGCTGGTTCCTAATGGTAGGCAGGTGGTGAGCATCACATAAATTGACTTACAAGGCCATGGCAAGATCCATGATTTTACCCCACCATTAATAGTTCCTTGATGCCCAAATCAACACCGGTGATAAATCTTTCTGCTCGGCTGAATGAGATCTTCCCACAGTTCCCTATATAATCCTTCATTTCACTGCTACTTGACGGTAGAACTCTTATTCTATCTTTCTGATAATGGTAAGGTCACGGAAACATGGATAGAGTCATTTCCAAAAGTCAATTTCCAGTTCTTGTAAGCATACTCACAAAACTCAGGCTTAAAATCAACATCTCACGACCAACTTCTTCAACCAACAATCATTTAAAACACATACAGTTGTTATCATAAGCAAGAAAGTTAGACCATTGAGCTGTTACCTCATAGCCACTCTTTGAATAATCATTAAGAATAAGTATTTGACAAATCCTAAGAATATGGACACTAGACAGCTGAGAATGTGAATGGTAGATTAGTTGAAACTGATTTACAAATGGTAGCCACATTAATGAGAAAGAAACAGTCACATGAAGGGCAGTGAAGACTCACCAAGAGGACAAGCTTCCAAGAGATGGGCCAAGGCATCTCAGACACTACCAAACCTTAGTTATCCTTGCATTGACCATGCCTAATATGTCAGTGTTAGATTTTCATTACACAAGTTCTAATAAAACATTTTACTTATGTGTATACAATACAGGATACACTAATCTTGAGAATATAGTTAACATAAACTTATTGAACTTGGCTTTAAACATGGCGCATGCTATGGCTTATGTATGGTAAAGCCTTTGATTCCACGGTTCTTATCTCCAACAAACCAATGCACTATTATCAGCACACTGATTTTAATAGTACCTTAAAGATTCAAGTTTTACTCTGTGTCAGGACTGCCAGGTGATTCAAAACAAAATGACAGCATTAGAAATCAACTTCATGGAATCTTAGCAATAAATAATGAAGACATTTAACTCACAGAATGAGTTTTCATCTGTAACACTACAGTGACCAGTGACAGTAAGAACATTATAAAGAACACTTGCTCTTCTACCACATTTATGTGAATCCATCCTCATTGCAGCTTTTGTTAATACACATGAGCAAACTATCTTGTACCAATGTTTATGTGTATAGGGATACTTACATATTCAATTTTCTCCTAAAAGATTAAAGTTTAAAATAAACTACAGTACCATTTTAGTATTTTATGAACAAGCTGAATAACCTTCCTCTCAAGTAGAATAGCAAGGCTGATTTGCCAATGTCTGTTTAAAGAGATTGATGTTTTTAATTCCACCAGACTGAATTGCAAAGAAGCCTAGAGGTAAACGGCATGCAGTTTTCAGGTACGTTTTAGAAGGACAATTGAATAGCCTTTGCTCTCTTTGACTATGGGAGTCCTTGTCTGATCCTCATAGAGGTTGGTCAAGGCCTGTTAATTATACTCTCTAAACTATATCTTTATTGCAGGCTAAATCTCTGTTTGTGTCTCTTTGTCTTTGAGGTCTGTACTTATTTATTCTCACAGACAGATTGCTCAACGGGAAGCAGGGAGCTGAAGTTCTTTACAGCTGAGAGATCCTTCCCTGGAAGGAAGACACCAGTTTTCTCCAGAACCAGCAGATGGTCACACCCCTAGAAGTTTCCAAAGAGAGTCACCTCTACCATGGAGGATTTTTCTAATGAATGGGAAGACACATGGAGAAAGAAGACAAGGCAAAGGCAACCTATTTATTTACTTTGTTCTTGATGCCATCAAAATAGCCCATGTCCCAAAATAAGTCACAAAAGCAGGGACTAATCAGAAACCAAGAGAGAGATGAACATAATAAATGACATTGGAGAACAAAGTAGCTTCACGTTTAAATTAGAAGCTTGGGGTTTTAGCATTTGTGTTGGTTCATCTTCATTGCCATTCATGGATTTAGAATCACCCAGGAGACACAACCTAAGAGAACATTTCCAGAGGGGTTTAAGGGAGAAAGAAAGGCCTACCCTGAATGTGGATGGTACCAATCTATACATCATTGGTACTAACTGAGTAAAAATGAACATCAACAGGCCTGGCTGGCTCTCTTCTTCCTGCTGTTCTCAGATGCGAGGAGTCCCACCTGCATGCTACCGCTAACGCACACTCTGCACACCTTCCCTGCCATGGCAGATGGTACTCTCTTAACTATGAGCCAAAAGAATTATTTCTTCAGCAATGTTGCTTTCTGTCAGCTATTTGATTACAGAGACAAGAAACTAACTAGTAACAGCATTTCAGTAGAAGTAATTTTATTTCTGCTATGTTCTCCACTCCGTATGGCAACAGCTAGCAGGAACTAAGGAAAAAAAATAAAGTATCACTTTTAAAATGTCCAAAGAATCACCTACTGGGCCATCTGCGCTTCAAAGTAAAATAATTTAAACTAAGAAGAACATATATCTTTCAGGCAGCCAGAAACACATTTCTGACAGCTATCAATTTTGCAATATGATGATAACATTTTTGATTTCCATTTTTTCATTTCACTCTACATTTCTTGGATGTCATTCAAAATGTGGCAATGGGTTAGTCATCTGGGGAGCATAGACCCTGTTAGAGATCCCAGTTCAATTATCAACTCCACTGGCAAAAGTTCTGAAATCTAAGCACATATTCAGTAAACTATATCACTTTCTACGTAATGCTAGTGTGAATATAAAAAAATATAAAAAACAATTCCTAGTTTAATGGAATTAGTATATAATACAATCCAATAAAATATAATACCTATTATTATTTCAAAAATAAAAGTTTGTAAGAAATTTATCCTATGATATAAATAATGATCTATTATGATATCAAAAACAAAAATTATAATCACCTTATGGTACATTCCTTTGATTCCCTGAACACTGGTGAAAAATGCAAAAGGAAGAGTTCCAGGCAAGTCCAACCGCAGCTTCCAAGAGCTACTTGGCAAAGGGTGTCAGTGGTAGAAATGCGCCTAGCATGCGCAAGGGCCTAGAGTCAATCTCGGCACTTACAAACAAAAGAGTAAGACTAGTAGGAGAAAACAGAACTGAGCACATACAATGGTGGACATGTCTACTATTGTAAAAGAGAACGGGACAAAATAATGTCATCAGGGAAAGAACAGCACACTTCCAGTAGAACCTTTTCAAACCTAAAGCTAGGGCATGTCTAGTGAAGGCCTGAATTTAAGAAGAGAGGAACCAAAACTCATGTTCTCTAATCCTGACCATTTCATTTCTTTTTCCATCTGTAAGAAGTGTGGATCTGTTGTGATTACACACACCAGTAATCTCAGCATTCAGAATGTCGACGCAGGGTGACAGCTGGTTAAAGTAGAGCCAGGACTACATAATAAGACATTGTATCAAAAATATAATAAAATACAAAGCCATATGCATTGCATTTCTTCCCATCCAGTGTAAACACCACAGCTCTGCAGGGACCCAGTTTACATCTTTTTTTACTCTTCTTCAAGGCTAAATTCAAGGAATTAAGACTAGTGAATCATACTAAGCATTTGATGTGGGGTTTCCCTCTGTGTGCTGTGATTACCATTAATGAATAAAGAAACTGCTTTGACCTCTAGCAGGACAGAACTTGGCCAGACAGGGAAACTAAACTGAATGCTGGGAGAAAGGGTAGAGTCAGAAAGAAGCCATGTATTCCCCCCAGAGACAGACGCCAGAACTTTAGCCAGTAAGCCACAGCCATGTGACAATATACAGATTACTAGAAATGGATTAAATTAAGATATAAGAGCTAGCCAATAAGAAGCTAGAGCTAATGGGCCAAATGGTGATTTAATTAATACATTTTCTGTGTGGTTATTTTGGGGCTGAGCAGCCGAGAACCAACAAACAGCCTTCCTTCAACAAGGATCTGTTGAATAGATTATTGTTAGTTTAATGAAAAAAAATGAAGGGATAAAAAAAGAATCAATAACTGTTATTTAATAGGGGGTATCTTCAAAATATGAAATAATAGAAGAAAGATTTAGTAAAAAGTACCTAAGTTACTATCACAACTTAGACACTGTGGCTGTGGAAGCAGAAGACAGATGAGACAACATCAATGCTTTAGTCTGTGTATGGCTTCACATCCAGACAGTGAGCTGCTGAGGCCCGATGACCCCACAGTGACAATCACTGGCCAAGCCAGGGCAAGCCACATTCCACAGGAGACACTGTGGCAAGTGAGCGTGATCATAGGTTAGAATGGATTTTATTTCATAAATGTATGACTTTCATTGGTGCATTTCTGATTGATTTATAGAAGATATGTCAGAAAGAGTCTGGGAACAGTTATATTAGAAGATTCCACCATCCGGAAGTAGAGTCTCAAAGAGGAGGAATTACTCAATCTAAATCCACTCGCTTTTGTGGTTCCATGGAAATCTTAGGATGGTTCTCCTATTTCTGTGAAGAATAAGATGGAGGTTTTAGTTTGGATTGTATTTAATTTGTAAACAAATTTTGGTGAAGTGGCCATTTTCACAATATTAAATCTACCAATACAAGAGGATGGAATGTCTATTTTCTAGAATATTTACATATCTTTCTTCGAAGGGTTAAAGCTTTCATTGTGTGGGTAGGGGTGAGAAGAATATGAAAGGAGATGGGGGAAGGAACCATGATCAGATTATATTGTATAAAAACATTTATTTTCAACAACAAAAAACCCTACTAAAATTGTTTCCATTGTATTGGCCAATCACTCCCATGGTTAAGCTGATTCCTAGGTATTTTATTTTCTTTGAGGCTACTTGTGAATGGGAGTGTACCCATGATCTCTTTCTTCATAGGTTGATTGTTGGGGTAGATAAAATCTATTGATCTGTCCAAGCTAATTCTGTATCTTGCTGCATTGTTCAATTTGTTTGCCATTTCTAGACATTTTATAGAGAATTTTGAAGATCTCTATGCTGTATGCAAATAGGGACAGCTTCACTTCTTTTTCCAATTTGAATCCCTTTCATTTCTTTCTCTTCTACAATCACAATATTGGAAAGGAGTAGGGGTAGCGAATTGCCCTGTCTCATTCCTGACTTCAGTGGGATTGCTTCAAGACTTCCTCCATTTAGGATGATGCTGGCTGTGGGTTTCTTGTGCATAGCTTTCATTATGTTGAAGTATGATCCCTCTTGTCCTACATTCTCCAGGACTCTAATTATGAAGGCATGTTGGATTTTGTCAAAGGCTTTTTCCTGTACCTAAGGAGATAATCATGTGATTTTTTTTCCTTTGAAGTTTATTTATGTGGTTTATTACATTTATTGACCTGCATGTGATAAACCATTCCTACAGGTCAGGGATCAGATCAACTTGGTCATGGTGTATAATGTTTATTGAGTATTTCTGAGTCTATGTTCATCACAGTTATGGGCCTGCAGCTTCTTTTTGTTGCTGTTTCTTCACCAGATTTGGATACTAGAGTGTTAGAGGCTTTGTGGAAAGAATTTGAGAATTCTCCTTCTGTCATTATCTTTTTCTTTTCCTCCTCCCCCTCCTTTTTCTTGTTTTAAAAAGGATTGATTGACTGTATATCTTCTTTGAATGCCTAGTAGAATTCTGCTGTGAGTCCATCTGGCTCTGGACTCTTTCTTTTTTTAAGCTGGAAAGGTTTTATTGCACTTTCAATCTCCTCATTAGGTCTGTTTAGACTGTTGACTTCTTGATTTAATTTTGATGGTTTGGATGAATCTAGGAATGCATCCATTTCTTTTAGGCTTTCCAACTTAATACAGTACAAGTTTTTAAATATTCCCTTACATTATTCTCAATTGCTCAAAGACTCAACATTCTGACATCCTCTCCTATCCCAGAGACACTAGCTCAGCCATGTTTACTGCTGCCTATTCATAATGGTTAAGAAATGAAAACAACATAAATGTCCTTCAATCGATGAATGAATAATGAAAATGTATTACCTAAATACTATGGAACACTATTCAGCTCTAAAGAAAAATGAAGCCATGAAATTTGCAGGTAAATGGGTGGAACTAGAAAAGATTATACTTAGTGACCTATATCCAGAAAGACAAATAATAAATGTTCTCTCTCATCTGAGACTTCTAGCTCCAAGTCTTCAGATGTGAGTACATATCCTGGAGTAGCTGCAGAAATTAGAAGACAAGAGGAGCCATTTTAGGGTGGGGTATCAATAAAGAGTGGAATAGCAAGGAACAGGAGATCTGAAAGGGAAATGGAAAGAACAGGGATCCTTTAATTAGGGACAGGGAAGGAAATAAAAACAAACAGGGAGGAGGGTAAAATCAGTGTATATATATTGGTGTATAAATAAACGTACACATTTTAAATGAAAATTCCCACCTAGGCTGACAGTGCCAAGAGCCACAGAACATCTAACAAGATCTCAATGCCAAGCATGAGAAGCCCTCTTCTGAGTTGTTGGTCAGGGTTTTCAAGTGTTTCCCAAAACGCTGTAGGCTGCTAATAGTACACTGGGTTGCCCTACAGAACTAGAAGGCAAGTGCCCATTGCTGAAGATACAAAGTACTTCAGGCACAGTACCCAAAGGGCCCTGAAGGGCCTCCTCCCTGAGGACTGGCTTTCAGGGAAAGAGAAGAAGCCATGTCATCTCCAAAGGAAGGTAAGACTGTTGGTTAACAGTCCTATGCTCCTATGATGCCTGAGTAATACAATGACGGCCAAGCACGATACAGTAACACCGATGGTGCAGCCATGGCACATAAACCTTGGTGCTAATCAACAGCTGTCTAATTGGACCTTAGACCCACTCAACAGGGGCTTACAGAGCCTGAACTGCTAACCAGAGAACATGCATGATTGGGCTGAGAAAAAAAATAATCAATTAATTAATTTTTTTTTAAAGACCCACTCAACAAGAGAGAAATCATGCCTAGGTCTGGTAACTTCACCAAGTTCCCCAGGCCAGGGAAATCTTGGAGGAGAACCACAATCGCCATTTACTAAACCTACAGTATAATCCCTGACAATATTCTAAATACTTATCCTCACACCCACCCCTTCATCAAAGAAACTTCTCTTTGTGACAGATGGAAATCATTGAAGAAAACCACAACTAATCAAAATGTGGAGTGGCGAAGCATAGTCCCAAGAGATACATCTACAATGCAACGCCAGTAGCTAAGAATCTGGAGCCATCAAAGAAGAGAGAGTGGGAAGACTGTAAGACTCAGAGGATTGGGAGTTTTCTCTGAAGCTGTGTCTCCTGGGAATGGTACAAGCTACACCCAAAAAGGAGTACCAGTCGATATGCCTGTCTAACCATGTGCCAAGTGAGGACAACAATAGACATGCTAGCATGGACGGCAGAAAGCTCAGGAAGCCTCGAGCCTACACAAATAGCTATAAGTAACTAAATCAATGCTGGGGGCAGCTGAAATAGTCTTCTCCGAGTATATGCACATCTACTAGTTCTCCGATACCAAATAGTCAGCCCTGAAACATACACACAAGTGACATGATTCAGACTGAGTGAACGGTACTTAGGTATTCAGGAGTGTGCTTGCATGTATGTATGTATATAATAACAACTTATGAAAAAAAAAGAGATCACGAATTTAAAAGAGAACAAGGAGAGTTGTATGGAAGGGTTCAGAGGAAAGAATGGGAAGGGGGAATGTTATAATTACATTAGAATCTAAAAAGTTAAAAATGAATAAACTAGGACTTATCCATGCATGATGGAAACACAGCCCATCAGTGCTACACTCATCTGGTCTCTCCAGAGAACAGCAACCACTCTCTGAATGCCAACATCTCTGTGCTAACCAGATCTCTGGAATAATAAATGCACAAGAGAAGCCTTCTTAAAAATTCTCTGAGGTTTTCGATACGAACAACAAATATTTAGTGTATGGGTTGCTAACAACAGATGACACGCCAAATAAATACAGCTTTCTAGAATGTTTTCTTTTGCTCGAAATAAAAACAGAAAAGGTTTTCCCTCTGGCAAGTTCTCGCTTGGCTTGTTGGATAGTTTCAGCTATAGAGTTCCCTCTCTAAGAAGAGGAACTGAGCTGACTGAGCGTGGGATTATAGGGGCTGTGGGAGTAGTAGACAGTCCTGTCTGGCTGAGCAGGCCATGGCAGGGAGAGCATGGTGCCTCTACCCATCCAAGAACTCTGTGTCAAACAGACAACCCCCTCCATAGAAATTGAGACACAATGGCCCCTTCCTGCCAGGTCTCTTCATTCCTCATTGCTTATCCCCCCTCAGGAAATACACACTTTAACCGAAGGAATTCAAATGTTGACTTGGGGTGTTGCTCCAGATGCACCTAGGCGTTCTGTGAGACTATCTTCTTGGTAACAAAGTTAAATCTTCCTTAGGAAGTTACATCTGAGTTGCATTGTCATCTCCTCACATCAGACAGGCTTGGGGCTGTGGGCGCTGCCCTGTGGATTCAGGACCTACAGCCTACAAGGGACACAGGAAGTCTACATCCTAACAGAGACCATGATGCTCAATGAACACTAGCTCTTACTGAATTGCTCACCAAGTCAATGTCACTATCACTGGGTAATAAAGGAGTGTGAGAGAATCAGATCCAGGGGGTTTTAGTAGGCTTCTAGTAGGAGAAGAAAGGTGTTTCACAACTAGACCAGTCATTTTTAAGGTCTTTACTCAGTACCACTTTGATGCAGAAAGAGGGCTGGCAAGTTAGTTCCTGGGAATAAAATACACTATTAAGAATGTATTTTAATTGCTCACCACAGGTCCAGCTTTGAACTAGATACTTTCTACAGGTTGGCTCATTTAATCCTTTCAAATGCATTGAAATCGAAGTTTAATGATCCTCATATTTCAGACAAGAAAACTGGGCTCAGTGAAACTAGCTTGTACGCAGTCATGTCATTAGTAAAAGGGACTGTCATAGTGAATCATACTTGTGCAGAGATGTGGCATTTTCCACGGGAGAACACAGAAGTAGTGGCTTGTGCCAAGAATCTGCTGACCTACCTCTAATTAACATCTCAAATTTTTATAATTTCAAATACTTGGGTCGAATTTTTTTCTTACTTATAGGAGATACTCAATCATCTAAAATATCACAACCAAATTATAGCTTAATAACTCTAAACATGCTCACTATTTCAAATCCTGGTACGTTCCAGTAATGTTCCTGTTTCCAATAACCCCAGAGTCCAAATTTCCATTTAGCCTATGTCATCTCCAATAACTAATCACCAATCATTAAGAAAGCAGCTGTTATGCACTAAAACTACTCAGATAGTGGGTTTAGAACTATGAGAGATACAAAAATACATAAATTAATTTATCACGGAGGGAGCTTAACATGTAATGGTAGTCACATATGTAAGTCATAAAATAAATGATCCAGTTAAATACCAATGAAATTAAAAGGAGAGTTGGCCCTCAGCTAAAAGGGCCATAAATGTTTCATGTGAGAGGTATTATTTGTCTGGGCTCTAAAATACACATTTTAAAAGAAATGTTTGCTCGTGGCAATGTAAACCACATAGAAGAATGGGTAGAGAGAAAGAGATACAATTTTAACTCCCCTTGGCATAGTCTGGAAAAGCCAGCTGCTATAATTTGTCAAAAAGAAAGACTGCAAATATATGAAGGGCAGAGAAACAAGTAAGGAAGACAGAATGGCCAATGGGGACGTCCTAGCCAGCAGGGTGTCTACTGGGAAGAAGTTTAATACAAAGGACTGTTTAAGAAGTGGGTCCAATTAGACAGCTGTTGATTAGCACCAAGGTTTATGTGCCATGGCTGCACCATCAGTGTTACTGTATCGTGCTTGGCCGTCATTGTATAACACAGGCATCATAGGAGCATGGGACTGTTAACCAACAGTCCTTCCTTCCTTTGGAGATGACATGGCTTCTTCTCTTTTCCTGAAAGCCAGTCCTCAGGGGACCTGCTTTTTTACAAATACATCTCCCCTTACTGGGTACTCCACATGCCATATTGTATCCTTATCATTCCTGTGTCCTGTAAGCTTTGCCGTGTGCCAATATACATCTAAACAACATAGTTCGGATTTTATGCTCTATAAAAATAGTGGCATGCTCTTTGCATTCTTCAGCTCTTTTTTTATTAACCAGAAATGTGTTATGTACAGGTTCAGTTTGTGCGATTTTACTGCTCCATACTATTCTAGCGTATGGCTATGTCATACTATTCTGTGCTTGGTGCTGGAATAGATGAGTAAGAATGAATGTGCTTTTCTGTGCTTCTGGAAGTCTCAGGAAGACTTTAGAAAAAATACATCTTGCAAGGTCTGCTGATATAAGCCTGTGATCCCAGGATTTGGCTGTGAGGCTGAGGCTGGCCTGGGCTTCATCGTGTAGCCCTACCTTACAGGTATGGGAAAAAGGGAGGGGGGAAGGAGGGGAGAGGGAGGGAGGGAGGGAGGAAGGGAGGGAGGGAAGAAAAGCAAAGAAACCTTGGGGTCAAGAAATACTGCTCAGAAGCTTCTGTACATTCCGGGCATAAAATGAAGTCTGGATGCTTGTCTACAGCAGAATTCATAGAAATCCAACAATCTCACTCAAACTAAATGAGGAATAAATTAAGAGCGAGATAAGGTATGCATCTTTTTCAATTTTGGGCTGTAATTAAAGGCTTTCTACAGTAAGCACAGCTGATAAGTCCTAGAGAACTCAAGGTGAAAGCATGGCTTCAGTAGTCTGCGAGAGGTGAGAGGACAGCTTCTTTATCACTTCAGACTCAGAACACGGAACGATAACACCTACGACTTGTCAAACTTAAAGGAACATGTTACCACAAGACACCATCAAAATGAAAAGACAAGCCCCTAACTGAGTGCAGACCATTGAAATTCATAACACTGAGAAAGAAAGCAGGTGGCATCCAGAGTATCTAAATCAATGAGTTTAAATGAACAGTAGTGAGAGAGGAGAGGTTAATATGAGAAAAACCAACCACCACCCAAGCCAAAACGTTAATAAGAAGGAAAACCTAGCCAACATTCCTAGCCGTCTTCGGGAACAAATTAATGCTACAATGAGATACCGTCTCCCATTCACAAGATTAGCAAAATACAAAGTGCATCACCAAGTGTTGGCAAGGATGTGGAACAAAGGGACCTCTTCTGGACTGTGGGCTGGAATATAAAGAGATGCTACCAATTCTGGTACTCAGACATAATCTGCCAAGTGTGCAGGTAAGATGCCGTCCTCTTCAAACTGCTATGGTGAGCAATGCCCCTAAGGAGCTCTCCTTTGTTAGCATAAGCAAAGAGCAACAGGATATTGAAAGCAGCCTTAGAAGCAGTATAAACTTCCATCAAGAAAAGACTGGAACATGAAACATGACATAGCCATAGACTAGAATAGTATGACGTAGCCATAGACTAGAATAGTATGACATAGCCATAGACTAGAATAGTATGACGTAGCCATACACTAGAATAGTATGACATAGCCATACACTAGAATAGTATGGAGTAGTAAAATCGCACAAACTGAACCTGTACACAGCACATTTCTGGTTAATAAAAAAAGAGCTGAAGAATGCAAAGAGCATGCCATTATTTTTATAGAGCATAAAATCCGAACTATGTTGTTTAGATGTATATTGGCACACGGCAAAGCATACAAGACACAAGGAATGATAAGGATACAATATGGCATGTGGAGTACTCAGTAAGGGGAGATGTATTTGTAAAATATCAGCAGTACACACAACACTGTGCACATGAACTATTTCACAACTTGTGTAGGAAGCATACGCATTTATTACAATGTTATTTAACTTTTTGATAATATCAAAGTCTTTAATTATAATTTTAGTAATATGGAACTGAAAATACTATAACTCACACATAAGATAAAATAGTCAAAACTTACTAGAAAAAATTATTTTCTCACATACCTATCTCCCTAGACCCATTATTCAAAAAGTGTCTCAAAGATATTGGTCTAGTTTGGGAGATGGCTCGTCTGCTTCCAAATGACCCCATCCTCCAAGCACTGTCTACTTATAATCTGTGAGTGGCTCCTAGAAAGTCTAAACATTCCTATACAAGTATTAATCCCTCTATGGTAGGTCCCTATCAGTAATGTCACTATCCCCCAGAATCAAATTCATCAGCAAAAGGATCAAGCTTACCCCAGACCAGGAACATGCATTGCCACATCTCTGTAGACATCTTACCAAGTCTGCAAGTCATCTTCCTTTGATTTAATTCTTTCTAATCCATGAGGCTTCTGTCTAAGACTTTCTTCCTTAGGAAGCATCCCATAATGCTTTGATTCTTTGATAAGCCCCACACATACAGTGAAGTTTAAAATAAATACAATAAATATGATTGGTGACCCTGTATGTTTGAACAGTTGGTTTTATTCTATAACCCAACATGTTATTACTAATTATTCCCTACATCTATTTGTTTGTTTTTGTTGATGGGTTTTCACTCTGTAGCCCAAGTTAGCCTGAAATTCACTATGTTGTCAAGACTGACCTTGAACTCACAGCAATCCTCCTACTTCAGCTTCCCAATATTTTCTGTGTTTTAATCTTATCCTCTAGATTGCATTTTATGCTGTTCCATGATTTGAAACATGTCTTGCACTTCTGTATTCTCCATCATTGATTTCCTCATTATTAGACACAATATATAGTTACTAATATCTGATAGTGACTGTGCAAATTCTGGAGGATTCTAACCAGCAAGGTAAACTACTTTAAATCGCTGGCATATGCATGTGAATTCAGCTGTTCTAGCAGATAAGATCAGCTATATCCACATTGACCCTCATCTTTCCTCACGGACCATTCAAGGCTGAACTGTGGACCTGATATCTGACATAAAACAGTTTGCAGCTGGCATGTCAATATACCTGGCATCTCAGCATGCCCAGGAAGCAACTCTACCTCCCCACAGTTTTCAAATATCCCAGAAGTAGAGGCTGCGGAGGAACAAATTCTTATGTCTGTTTAAAAAAAATAACTTGAAAATTGTTTATTGGAGAATACTTAGAAGGCTCCACTCCCACTTAGTTTGAGTAGTTATATTCAAATATGATCTATAGAGGGAGCATCATGGTTTGTGCTGAGCGCCTAAATTGAATTCAGCCTTAAGAAAGTCAGTTGAAGTACTACGTTTGTCTCTCATCTCTGTGATATGGTTCATTCTTTAAGCACCTATGCTAATATGCTTTCTGTTGCTGTGAGCAAACACTATCAGAAAACACAGTTTGGGGAGGAACGAGTCTGTCATACTACATCATGGAGGGAAGCCAGGGCAGGAACTCAAGTAGGAACCTGGAGGCAGGTACTGAAACAGAGACCATATGGGAACACTACTTCCATGCTTCCTTCTCAACTCACGTTCAAGTACATTTCTCATAAATCCCAGAACCACCTGCCCAGGAGTGACACCACCCACAGTGAGCCAAGGCCACATCAGCAATCAAGGAGATGCCACGAAGATTTGCCTAAAGGCCAACTTGATGGAGGCACCACCCTCCTCCCAGGTGACTCTAGTTTGTGTCATCTTGACACAAGACCAATTAGGGCATCCCCAATGAACTTCTGCTTCCTTCCATATGCAAACCTTATACTAGCCACTGTCTCTGTTATCCCTTGAGCTTCTGGTCTTCAGGGGGCTAACAAGAACAGAAACAAAATCGCAAATTAAAATAAGGCACAGGTGGACCATGTTCTCCAAGGTGGGTGGCAGGAAAGGAGATTTAAAAGGTGAGGCAAAAAGAAATGGAATGGGTTACTATTGCTAAGCTTGTTGTGCATAAGGAGGAAGAAAGAGAAATGGGAATTTTTATTGGCTCTAGAATCTTCCCTTTTTCATAAAATGACTCCAAGCCCCTAGATGGAAAAATAACATTACTATGACAGTTTGGCCGCTCTGGGATCATCTGTCTCTCAAAGGTATTATCCAAGTAAGCCTAGGGCTAAACAACTCAGAATCTGATCTTGTAAGGCAAGCTATGCAAAATCAATGAAAGGAACCTTCGGCATTACGGTCTCTGCACAGCTGGAACAGAGCTCCTCATTCACTCACTCGCTTATTCAATTATTCGACTGTTCACACAGCTGGTCCATACTGACTGGCTACCAGGTGCCCTGCACCGTGCTGGTCATTGGTGGTATGGCTGAGCATGCTCTCTTTAGCTCTCAGGTCACAGGAAGTCCAGTGTTCTGTGGGGCAGGCGGTCATCCAATCATACCATCACCAGACAACACATCCAGATTAACTGTAAAGGAGCCTGAAGAGACTACAAAGCCAAAGCCGTCAAACTGTATCCAGCTGGAGAACTTCATTAATTAAATGATTCTTCCGTTGAGGTGTAAGAACGAAGAAACCTTTTAAGAACCCATGTCCTGGGAAGAGAGGGGAAGGACTTCTCTTCACAGTTCACACCACCTCAAAGGATCAAGTGAGCCCCCTCTGAATTGCCCAGGCAAGAGTTCACACAGTAGAGTTCCACACATGGCAGGGCTTCCTGATGCCCCAGCTGTCATCCACAACTGAAGAGAAAAGTGCACCCTTGCTTGGAAAACTCAGAAGGTCTCCCTGCATCCTGGGCAAAAGAACTAGCATGAAAGGAGATGAGTGTGTGCCCTGCATTCTTCCTAGCTCCCAATGTGATGAATCCCATCTAAGATGGGCTGTCTGCAGAGTCCGAGACAAAGCGCCATGTTCCTCACAAACTGCAGCGTGTGTTTCTGTAAAGAAATGTAGCAGGGGGAATTTCTAGTCCTGAAATAGACTTCACGGTGAATTCCCACTGAAATTAAAATCAAGACAGAGAGGGTCTCCAGGGAAAGGGCCATAACCCTCAGGTTAGAATGGGTTTAACGCCAATCTGCCTACCATGGACTCAAGCGCATTTGCCAGAGGTAGAGTAACAGGAAAATTACGCTAGCAGATGTTTTCAAACCAGCTAAACCCAAGCCACAGAGTAAGGCAGCAGAGCTGGCAATGTGCCCAGAGAGACCTTCCCCCAGGCTGCCTGAGCGAGCCCTTTAAACATCTCTGAACCGTGGGTGCCGAGAGAGATTCTGACTCAAGGTCAGGGAGACAAGGCAACCGTAGCACGATGCCTCCCTTGCCAAATGCTTAGCCATGGCGTCCACATGCGCGTCGCACTGTTGAATACTGACGAAACTTGGCAAAGTTGGGCCGCCCAAATGACACACTTGATAGCTTGGCTTTGTGTAGCTGCTCACGGATCTGACAAGGAACACTGAGAAGACAGACAAATTGTCAGTGACGACAGATGCGAGTTAGAAGTGAATATGAAAATAAATGGTCTGATTTCTGGCAAATTCTAGGAAGAGGGAGGAGGGTGGGTTTACATTTTCCTTGTGTATTCAGGGCATTGCTATGTAGTTTGTACCAATGCAAATGCGGTCACATCCCAGCTACCCCGGCTTATCTCATAACTAGGGATCAGGCAGAGCGTCCTGTGAGCACCGGTTTTCCCCGAAGTTATTACTTCTCTCAGAGAAAGAAGATAATAAATATCAGTCAGGGAAATCTCAAGGCATTTAAGGATGCAGACATCCACTCAGCCCCAGCACCTACTAGAATGAAGGCCGGGAAACTGTTGAGTCAGCATTTCTGTGCAAGACCAGCCTCTTGAAAATCAACGCAAGGACCTGTCCAAACTGCCTGACCTACACATCCATTTTGTTGCTCTTCCTCTTAACCCCATTTGTGTGTAAGTTTGTACATTGCTCGTTGCAGAGAAGGAACCCGTTAATATAGATTATGGAACTAAATGGATATGGGTTGAAGAAAAGGTTCTGGTATCCGCATTCACAGCCACCAGTCCTCCATAGCTGTTAAATTAAAGTGGATGCTAGATGGCCAGTATAAGCCTTCTTTTGTGGAGAATGTCTCAGGTCCTCCTAGAAACAAATCTTGGACTACTCCTGACAGGGACCAAATCTAGTGAAAGAGACCTTCACCAGCATTGAAAAATAATCAGACTGCAGCGTCTCCCATGATTTAAAATCATGAAGGACGTCTTGAGAGGCACTATGATGATTCCTTTCTTGGAAAACATAGACCTAGAAGCACTTAGGAGTTTTCTGGGAATAAGAGACAACCCAAGACACTGGGGTGCTTTTTAACCACCAATGTTCTCAGAAGCACCAAAATTTTCTGGAATGCTGGCAAAAGGCCTTCTTAAGATAACAGTCATCTGATTTTAAAACGATTTATATTTTTAATTGTGGATATGTGTGTATATGCACTTGGGTGCACAGACCAGAAGAGTCCAGAAGAGGGCACTGAAGCTCATGGATCTGGAGTTAGAGACAACTAAAGGCTGCCCCGTATCGGTGGGTACTGGGAACTAACCACAGTCTTTTGCCAGAGTTGTGTGTGCCCTTGCCTTAATATTTTTAAGTACACAGCAGACCAACATGTAATAGGCATGAATTATAATGATGGGAGGTCCATATTGAGTTTTTCAAGATCCTAATTAGCCTTCTTGCTTTAATGTGAATTTTAAGGGAAAACCAACATATCAATGCAAAGAGAGAAAAGAAATAAAAGAATTCACAACAAAAGTCAGTTTCTAAAGAAAAGGAATCTTCACAAACTCCTCCAATTGGAAGCCTCCTAAGTAGAAACTAATTCTCTACCCTCTGCTGAAGGTAAAACAATTGGTGAGAATGATATTAAAGGAACACGATATGAGTTTGAGTTGATAACAGAAATTTCATTATAGAAATGTTCAATGGGTCAATTTTACTTATTTCTGCTCAACTAGAAAGTGTTACATAGAATGAAAAGAGTGCACTCTATTTACACAAGAGTTTCCTGGAAAAAAAAAAAGAAATGATGGTGCTTGCCTCTATCGAACTGTAGCCAGAGTGATGGTCTGCTGTCACTGCGCCATTAATCAAACAAGCTCCCATCTCAGGGTTGTTAATTTTATATGAAATACCGGTCTTGATGGCTGTTTTGGAACAAAGGTATGCACTTAACAAATCTAAATGCACATAGTTCCTGTCCCTGAGTCTGGATTCAGTAAGAAATTTAAAACATCAGAATTTGGAAAGCAGAACATGTAGGCTTGTGGCATTTCTCTGTGCAATATTTTGAGGTCCTCTTTCCACTTGCTTTGAATAATCGCTCATGTGATTCATCATGTTTTCAGTCCTGCGGAATAAAATGAATCTGGAGGGAGAAATGAGAGGTGCTGAACCATCACAGTCCCCACAGGGGAGCTTCTGTGTGTGCCATTCCCACTCAGCACAGGGGCTGGAATATGATTGGAAAAGTTTTGTCAGAAAAGTGAGTCATGATCTTTTAAAACTTCTGTTAACGAGTTCATTTTGCCAACATTTATGTTGCCTTATTTATTTTATTGGAAAATTCATACAAATATACAATGCATCTTGGTCATATCCATTCCCTACTCCCACCCTATGTTGTCTATATTTTAGTTAACAGCAAAACTGAGGATAACAGAAAGAGAGATGCAGATGCAGTTTTTAAACAGCCTACATCTGCAAGTGTTTTCTCATGCGAAGTTACATTTTCTCTTAAGCAACTCACTTAGTTTTAAAAAATTCACAAAATTTTAGACCTAGAACTCGGAATAAATATCTTAAAGCAATGGTCTCAGCAACTTTAAGATGAACCATGAAATCCAAATAAGATGAAGAAGCAAGCTACGAACACCAGATTTCTATCAACTTCATTTCATTCCAAAATTTGGATTTTCTGGGCCCAAGGGTAGCTTTTAAATTCTAGCACTTAAATTCTGAACATGTTATACATTTGTTTAATGTATTAGATTTCCTGTTAAGCAACATAAAGACAACTTTCCTTTGGGCTTGTATAAATCAGAATAGTTGCATCATTCCTGCACATGATTTCCATCTAACTTGGAATAAACAGTATTGTTATCTACACAAAATGATTAGAACCAATAGCAAATTGGTTCCCGAAACTGAAATTGTGATGTAAATTACTGTTTAAAATAGCTGTCCATTACGGTACCTCCTTTCTGATTTAAAACAAACAGAAACAGACAAACAAAAAAACTGAGGGGGGGGGCAAAACCTTTCCATTTGGCCCTAAATTTCTTTCCTGAGTTCTAAATTCTAAGCCCTCCCCTCATCCCCGTTAAAATGACCGTCTTCTAAGAAGTCATTCATGAAGACCACAAAAGATAAAGGTCTGTCTGTAATGTGTGACTTTTATTGTTCATCTTGTGATGCTGTTGTAACTTCACTTGCTAGGCCAGGAGGCGTGATCGATCCCCAGCCTCGCAGAGCGCAGAACCAGTTTCTCCCCACGTCTCTCCTAGAGAGGAGGGAGGAATCTCCCCGAGGTCCATAAAAGACATAACCTCTTACCCCACAGAGAGCCGGTCCTCCTAGCTTTGCCACCTGCAACCCCTTCCCGTCCATATGACCTCCCCTTCTCAGACGGAAAAAAAAAAAAACAATCTGCAGCGTTTCAGGCCAGGCAAGGGGTGAAGAGGCATCCTGGGCCAGAAGGGCGCCCGCCTGGCACTGGCACTCAGCGTCTCTGGAGCGGACACTCTGGCTGCAGTCGCCCCTTCCCATGACCTCGGAGACAACATGAAGACGGGAACTGCTTGCCTTTCCCGGGTCCTGAATGCAAGGTCTTCATCGCCACACGGAACCATTAAGGTCCCTCCCGCAGCTGCAGCCGCCCCTCCATGAAAGTACAATTTGTTATCTGGCCCAGCCTGGAGCAAGAAGAGGTGCCCATTCCTCTCCTCCCGATTCCGACTCCACTCATTAGGTCCCTTGAAAACAGGCTCTAACCGCCTGCGGTGCGATTCGCGGGCAGTTGGCCTCAGAGACACTCCGGTGACACCCCTACCCCGGACCCTATCCTCTGTGTGCGTCTCTTCGTGACACTGTCTTTGTGTCTCTCTCGTCTTTTTTCCCTATTCCATACTGGGGAAGGGGTCGCTCTTCACAGCCAATGCCAAAAATGTCACACACAAAAAGAGTGCAACAACTTGCTTTGCAAACGACTCAGGAGCTCATGGTGAAGTCTCCTGCAGTGAGCAGCAGCAGCAGGAGCCGCCGTCGCCTGCAAGGTGCTGAACCCCGGGTGTAAATTTGGATGGAGACATTAGAAACATAGGACCCGGTTCTTATCCTCTCCCCTCCCCCTCCAGGGACCCAGTCTCAGTTAAAAAGCTATCCCTTCTCGAAGACCCCAGAGAGCTTCGAGGATCCTATGCCCGGGGAAGGGGACACTGGCCCCGGGGATCCCTAGGTCACCACTAGGACCAGACGTGCCCCCTGGGCAGGAGTCAGGGAATTGAGGGTGCGGGCCAATGGCCAGCAGAGGCAGCCCGCAGTCCCTAAGGATGCGAGGGCAACCGCGACCTCCTAACGGGAGGTGAGCCGGAGCCACCCAGCGCCACCGCCACTGCCACCGCCACTGCCGCCGCCACCGCCACCGTGCACGCCCCAGCCCCGCTGTGCATCCCGGCGTTACCTTGCCGCTGCCCGCAGTTCCAGTCCAGAACTCGCTGGTGGCGTCTGTCCGTCTGTCCGTCCGTCCGTCCTACGAGCCTCGGAGCTCGGGCCAGAACGGTGGTCCCGCGGCCGGGGACGCCCCCCAGCGAGATGATGGGAAGGCGCTGCCGGTCCTGCCTCTCCCCGCCGGCGGAAGGTGTCAGCGAGGCCGTGTCCTTTCGATTGCGGCGCCCAGAGCGCAAGGCTCGCCTCTGGCGCGGAGACTGAGCGCCGGGACGCAGCAGCCGGTAGGGGCGGCGAGGCTGGGCTGGTCACCCGCCCCTGGGTGCATGTTAATACGGCGGGGAGGAGGAGTCCCGAGCTTCCTCCGCCCAACCACCGGAGCTGGCGGGCGGGCGGCGGCTGCGGCCCGAAGCCAGTCGCTCCCCACCCGCCCCAGCTACTACGGAGTGGCCACTGGCCTTGGCCCTGGCCCAGGCACGTGCGTCCCGGGCTGCAGGGAGGCGCAGGCGGCTCCCGGAGTGTGCGCGCTCGCTCGCTCAGCCTCCAGTGGCAAGTGCGTCCGCGCCTTCCTCCGAGCGGACTCGAGCATCTCAGCCTGGAGCCCAGAGGCGGCCACCCGCTAGTGGGCGTGACCTATCCCTACCCTTGCGCAGGTCTTGCGGGGTGGGGGTGGGGTTGGAGAAGTAAACTTCCGCTCCCCTCTGCCCAGGGCTTGCTCCTTTACTCTGCTTGCTATTCTAAGTAGAAAAAGCAGAGGGTCGGTCCATCCCGGGCAAAGGGTTATTGGAAAGTTCTCCTCTCCATCCTTGGAGCCCACCCTAGGATCTCTTGAAGAAGTAACCACTTAAGAAGAGACACGTTAAGTAGAAAGACTCGGACTCGCACATCACAGAGGACTTCAGACTTGACGCGAGCACTTAAAACTGTTCTTCCTTGGCGACTCGGTTTCTTGTCTTTATATCAACAGCTCTTGGGCTGGTTATATGGATTAGATAGATTATACATTTTTTATTCGTTCTGTTTTAATTAAAGAAAAGAAAAATCTATTCCTTCTGTCCTCTGACATCAGCAAAACCTCTATCCTCTACCCTTTCGTGGATACTGAATACTACCATTTCGTGGATATACCATGACGCTCTAAAGGGAGGGTGGACCCACCAACATCACAGAAGGACCAGAATAATAGTGTAAACAGGTTAACTGAGAGGTAGTAAAAGACCAAGTCAACCACTTAAAAGCGCACCAAGTTGCTGTTCTACTCAATACTACACTAGGCATTAAGTATGACACTCAGGATCAACACTAGCATGCTAAAATGGTTAATTGTGGTTAATTACCATCTTCCTGTTTACTTCCACCCGCCAAAAGAAATGTCATGTTCACAGAGAAAGCCCCTTTGTTCTTCAGCTCCCCGGGAGAACGTTCTGATGAAAAGTATATAATCTTCTTTATGTAATTGTACCCAGAAAGTTATAACGTAAGGTTTAGCATCTGTTTTGTGTGCTATCTAATTATAAATATTAATAGAATATTCTTTTTAAAGAAAACACTTCTAAAAATGCATAGAAGTGAAAAGCAGTTTCCATAAAAATATGACTCAGATAAATAATCTCCACAATTTCACTAAGTGATTTTCCACTAAAGAGAGAAAAATAACTAAGCTACTAAACAGAGGTCAACTCTGAGCATTCTAACAGAGCCCCAGCCTATTCAAGAATGACCATGTGGGGTTACCCACCCTTCAGATCTGGCTCCTTGAAGAGGCCCTATCGAGATACTCTTAATAATTTGGAAAGAGCAACTACAGAGCTTGCATGGGCTTCTAAATTGTTGAATCCATGCATATTTTTTTGAATTATGCCACACATTTAAGAAGATATTCATAATTGTTAAGCTCTAACATAAATTAGATAACTTTAGTAAAGGAAAATTTTGCTTGAAATCAAAATTCTTTCTTTTTTATTGAATATAGTTTTTTTTTCAAACAGCATATTCTATATAGCTCAGTGGTAGAGAGAGTTTGACTGCAGAAACCAAGCTTCTTATAGGAGAATAATAATATCTGTACAATCCTGCTTTTGTGAGGCTTTTCTGACTGTGATAGAAGCCAAATATGACTAATGTAAGTCAAGGTTATTCCTCAGGAAGATAGTGCAAACTTCCAGAATTAAAGAATGGACTCAAAACAGTGTTGTTAGCAAGCAGGAGTTTGGACAATGCTCACAGGGGAGGGATCAGGAAAACTGGAGAGAGTTTAGTTTCTTATTACAGAGTCAAAAAGAGAGATAACCTAGTGGTTTATTCTTCTCTCCTACTGCTGGACCAAGACTTAGCATCATAGGCTTGACTGTCTGACCAGCCAGGGTCATACAGGTACCAACTGCCTGGCTGTACCATAAGGGAAGAAAACACAGATGAGGACTCAGTGTCCACGGTTTAAGGCAGGTCCATGAATTTACCAGTCTTTGAGACACACATGGGATTAAAAGTAGATAATTCATCAAAGAATTTCTGAGTTCAAAAGAAGAAGAATTAGATATTGAGATTGTTTTTTTATAAAGGATAAGTGTCTAGTTCATTAACTGACTTCTGAATTACATTATATTATGTTATATATGCATATAATATATAATTTACATTATATATATTCTTACTTTGAAAGAAACATTTTATAAGGAAACGTGATAGTATTTTTGTTGTTGTTTATATGCTTGTGTTTGACTTTTAAAAGATTAATATCTACCATAGGAATAAATTGTATGAGCAGAATATAAGCAGTGTACAACTCAGAGCTAGTGAGCTGCACCCCTTCTGCAATCGCAGTGCGTTGATTGAATAATACATGAAAAGATGTCCAGTCCTACTCCTTGGCACCAGTCGATGTTGCCTTCTGTGGGAAAGGGAACTTTGCAGATAAGACTCAACTAGAAACCTCGAGGCAGAAAGATTATCCTCCTGTGCTCCTTTGAATCTTTGTAATGACAAGGTCCTCACCAGAGGTGGGGGTGAGGAGGGCACAAATCAGAAGGAAAGGTGTATACTCTGAAGGTGAAGAAAGACAGCTGTGAGAAATGCAGATTCTGCCTGATAAAAAGCAGCAGGGGACAGCTTTCTTTAGCCACCTCCAGAGGAAGAACAGGATGTCCTCCATGTTAGCCAATTTAACCTGATGTCAGATATCTGTCCTCCAGACTCATAAGATGATAATTTGACACGTCTTCTAGTCATCACGCTTGTAGTCATCACTAATAGTAGATAGAGACAAGTCATGAAGACCTTTCACCTAGTGTCATGCTCATGTTCCCGAAGATACAGCAATGTTAGCAGGTTGCGTGAGAATGTTTTCACATATACGACACTCCTGCAGAAGCTTATTCAATGTTGGCTAAGTCCACAGACATGATGATAAGAACAGGACATTTGAAACTATGAGCAGACAGGTTTCCTGTCACAGAATTTCTTGTTTTCTGACTAAAGCAATATGGTGGCGTTCTGCCTTGGCCATGACACCTTGTAGCAGGTGAAAATAAAAGTAAAAAACCATGCAGTGAAAGAAGAACCCGAAGGTCTATTTGAAAAGCAAACATGAAAGACGTTCACGTTTATTTTAATTGGGCATTCTCATTTGTTTTCCTAGTTTTAAATAACATTAAAATGATGATTTCTAGATATAGATCTCCAGTTCTCACATATCCACTAGGTTTAAGATCTGCAAGTCCCCAGACCTGCTAGAAAAAAAAAATGTACCTTAAATTTTCAGACACCTCAGATGTAATAGATCAAAGTTAAACCATCATCTACTCCTCTCCTCCATTCAAATTTATTTCTTTTCCTGGCAATGGGTGTAGCACAGAGGTAAAGCCTAGCATTTGTGATGTCTTTGGTTCAAGACAGTAGTACAAATAAAAAAGGCTTTCTGTATTCACCCATGGCAATATCATCCACCAAATCGCCATGGGTAGCAACAGAGACCTGTAAACTAGTTAGATTTCCAAACGCAGAAGTCTGCTCTAGTCCACAACTACTGTTGGCCTCTTCCACCATCTAAACAGGTCTCAAATTCATCCTCTATCTCCATTTCTAGTATATAGACCTATTGGGCTCCCATAATCTCCCCTCTAGGTTACTATAATATCTATTTTCAATCTCAATTACTGTAATATCTCTTTTCTTCAATCGAGATTTGCCTTTTCTTCAAAAAGAATGATATTAGTTTAAAATATATTAAAACTTCAACTTTGGCCATGCAATTGTACTACTTTAAAGGCTTTAATAGTTGTATTATTTATATAAAGTATAAATCTTCAGCATGATGCACAAAGTTTCCATATACTTGCTTCTTCCCTCTTATTTGATCTTTGCCTTCATGGTTGGTGCATTTTCTTTCATAAATGGAACTGCTTTCTGTAATACCATTTATGTGATGCGTTCTGTCATGCATGTGTAACTATCGCAAACTTTCTCATTGGAAAGTCTTTTCTTCATTGAGTAATATTCATTGCAAAAGTGGCTTCAACTAAGCCGCTTTCCAAAATTATTGGGTTGTATCAAATGTTGCCAATGCTGACCATGCCTATATATAAATATAAAATAATTCAAAGTACCTGAATTATGTTTTTGAGATTCTGTCCCTAATTAGATCCCCAGAAATTAGCCCAACACTTGTCTTTCCACAGATAGTCAATACATATTTGCAATCTCATTGACTGTAATAGCTATGAGAATATTTTATGATGTCAGCATATGTGTTAATGAGATTTAATAGAAGTCCATCTGATATAGTATTAACCTGAAGGCAAATTAAAAACCTATGCCCATAACATGTTTAAGAAATGAGAATCCAATCTTTAGGTTTGAGTGTATAAAGTAGAGTAAGGGAGTAAAGCAGGAAAAGAACAAGGTCAGTGGGGAAGGAGGAGAAGGAACTGTAGAAAGGGGATATTTATTAGGACACAGATGCTATGAATTGGGAAAGGGAAAAATGGAGGAAACTCAGCTGGTGAGGGGAATAGGAGGGTAATATAGATGAAGAAGGAAGAAGGAGAGATAAATTAAACTAAGGATATTTGAAAGGTCCATGAGGAAACATTATTTTAATTATTTTTAAGTTTGCTAAAAACACATATATGTTTATATTTTATATATAGTATATTTTCATATGCACATATATGTGTTAAATAGAGTTACCTCACATGCAGTGATAGTGTTCACACCCCCCTACCTCAGCTCCAGGAACTTTCAGGCTATCTGAAAAAAAAAAAAAACCAAAAACATGTGTCATGCAAGAGAAACGTCCCTTAGAGTTATTGATCAAGGGAACCACCAGACTCCCAAAACATGGTAGGCTGTTGCCATTCCCCTTAGCTGCTTCACAGAATTTAATGGTAAAACTACTTCTTAAGATATCACACACTTGGGTCTTGGAACTTGAGGGAATCAAACTGATGCTGACTTGGAAAACTCCGCCCTGAGGAGGAGTTCTCATATTATCTGAAGGTGCTATTCAGGTTGCCTGAGGAAAAACAATATTGATCAGTCTATCCAGCTATAAAGCTTGCCAGCCATAAAAATGACTGTCAATACAATGACAGTGGAACTGGTATCTTGGGGTTAACCAATAGCGGTCTAATTGGAATTAAGTCCCCAATAGGGGGTAACTCATTCCTATTACTATATATACAGTGAAGAATCATGATTGGAGAGGTCATAGACCCTAAAGACAATGTATGACTGACATTTTCCTAAATTAGTATAGCCTCTAACTGTATTCTAAATATATATCCTGACATTCATGCATAAGTGCACTTTTGTCTGTAACAGACAGAGATGCAAAGCAAGGCAAACGTGATCTTGGTATGCCAATCCCAACTGGTACATTTACAACACAGTCCCTAAGGAGGGCAGAAAGATGGTAAGAACCAAAGGACAAGAATGAATGCTGCTTGTTTGTCATAACCAGAACCTGGAAACAACCTAAATGCCCCTGACTGAAGAATGGATAAGGAAAATGTGGTACATTTACACAATGGAGTACTACACACAGAAAAAAATAATGACATCTTGAAATTTGCAGGCAAATGGATGGATCTAGAAGACATCATACTGAGTGAGGTAACCCAGACCCAGAAAGATAAATATCATATGTACTCACTCATAAGTGACTTTTAGACATAAAGCAAAGAAAATCAGCCTACAAATCACAATCCCAGAGAACCTAGACAACAATGAGGACCCTAAGAGAGACATACATGGATCTAATTGACATGGGAAGTAAAAAAAGACAAGATCTCCTGAGTAAATTGGGAACATGGGGACCATGGGAGACGGTTGAAGGAGAGGGGAGAGAAAAGGAGGGGAGCAGAGAAAAATATATAGCTCAATAAAATCAATAAAAAAGAAAGGTGGATATTGGAGAAGGGAATCAGATATCTACATTAAGGGAGTCATTTTAGGACTGGCAAGATACTTGGCCCTGGAGGGGATCCCAGGTGTCCACGGGGATGTCCCCAGCTATGTATTTGGGCAGCAGAGGTGAGGGTGCCGGAACTAGCCTTGTCCCAGAGTCACACTGATGAATATCTTGATCATCACCATAGAAATTTTGTCCGAAGGATGGAGGTAGAGACAGAGACCCACATTCACATCAGAGCAATGGATTGAGCTCCCAAGGTCCAGTCGAAGGGCAGAAGGTGGGAGAAGAGGAGCAAGGAAGTTAGGACCGTGAGGGGCTGGTCCACCCACTGAGACAGTGTGCCTGATCTAATGGGAGCTCACCAAATCCAGCTGGACTGGGACTGAATGAGCATATGGCCAAACCGGACTCTCTGAATGTGGCTGCCAATGGGGGCAGACTGAGAAGCCATCAACAATGACACCACGACCTATCTCTTCTGCATGTATTATCTTTTGGGGAACCTAGTCTATATGGATGCACACCTTCCTAGGCCAGGATGGAGGGGGGAGGGCCTTGGACTTCCCACAGGGCAGGGCACCATGTCATCTTTTAAGGAAGCAGGGGGATGGAGGAGGGGTGGGGGGTAGCAGGAGGGGACTGGAAGAAGGGGAGGAAATGTAAAAATTTTTATTTTAATGGAAAAAATTAAAGAATATGGAAAAAAAGCTAGGCCACTGCTCTACCCACTGGGCTACATTCCCAGCCCAACAAGAACATTTCTAATATCCCAGGATTCTGAGGCAAAAATACCAAACTTTGTCTCAAGTAAAATCAATAAAGAAGGAAAAAGTCATGGTGTTTTGTCTTTAATATTAAAATAGAGATATTGTTTTTTTTTTAAAAAAAAAAAAGACTGTATACTGCAAGATACAGGACAGGGGTTCTGTACTCATAAACTCCTAACGGCCTGGCGGCCTGGACAAGGCCATCCCTGTGGGCATGCCAGAGTGGATGTGAGAAACTTCAGTTCCTCCAGCAGATGAAATGCTATAGCTAGTGACGGCTGCTGAGGGAGGGAGAACCAGTTTTCTCTGCGGATAAACCCCTAGGAAGGTCTCCTAATTTTACATGGATAGCTCTAAACAAACATACATTTGATACCTAACTGGACTCAGTAGGCTCTGCAAAGCAACAATTACAAATGGTCAGAAATTTGAGAGGAATAGGGCAGCACGGGGAGCTGGGGGAGAGGTGGATATGATGTGAACATGGTCTACTCATGCATAAAATTGTAAAAGTAATTAAAATAAAAGTTTAAAAAAAACAAGAGACCTCTTTTTTTTTCATAATAAAAATCAAAAACAGCCAGACCCAAAGCTTGAGGAGAACCAGACGCAGCTCCTCTGTCCAGGTTTTCATTTTAATAGACTCCAGTGAAATGTAATTATCATTTTAGTCTCAAGTGCTTTTCAGCGAGTCTTTTGGCTTTACGTTTTATTTAATGTTTTATGAAGACGGTAAGATTATTTATAGAATTGTCAATGCTGTAATGCGATGGACAAGCTGCTGCCCAGCATTCGATCTCGCCTGTCCGTCTCATCTGCGGGTCCCTCTACCCCTTCGTTATAGGAGAAGTGGTTTGGTTTTCTCAGGAAAAGAGAACTTTCAGAGTTTTAGCATCACAAAACAGCAGCGCTGTCTTCCTCCAATGCTAGCAGTGGCTCGCCCAGTGGAAAGGCAAATTCAGTGTACAGCTCATACCGCACCTCAGACACCACGGATGCTCACTGGGCAGAGGAAGATCATTTCATGACTAGAGGTAACTACGTAAGAATCCAGAAGCCAGAAACAAGAAGTCTGCTGAGATTCTTTCTTCAGCTTTACCACATAGAATTAGTCACCAAATTTTATTAGCTTTCTAAAACAGGAGGCTTTTTTTTTTCACTCTGATGCCTTAAATCTTGGGTAAATTTCTCTTCTCTTCAAGATGACATTGAAAATCTTAGCTATGACTTGTAAAGTCAGTTACAATCATCGTTAGATTACCAAAATAATTTACTTGAGTGGAAACACTGCACATTTGGGACTGGATTAAAAACTTAATTAGTCATTTTAATACACTGGAAACAACAATTTCAGATAAGAAAAAGATCAAGATTCCTTGAAAAGTCACTTTAAAAAATAGAATGTTTACCACATAAGATTACAGCAAAAGAGTGAAAATAAGAGAAACAGACATCCTTATAATTAGCAAAATTAAGCTAACAATAGAATAAGCTAAACAATAGAAGATGGAGTTTATTCCATATTTTTATATCAAGGAACTGTAATATTTAACAATTCTACTTTAAGCTTTTTAATTTAGGAAGGCATTTAATCCACTGAAGAGATCTTATAATTTTGCAGTATTCTAATTTCTCCAGAGATACAAACATTCTCAACAGACTACACTAAGTAAAATTGGGCAAAAACAAATAATAGCATCAGGATTTGACCTTTGATTTTTCCACACAATACGCCCTGACAGCTGAAGGAGTAATTGTATAATTCTTAATATTAATCTGTTTTCATATTGTATTTAATATGGTTTCTTGTCATTTTTAACTTCAGTTCATATTTAAGCTTGTCATGTTATGTGGATTTTTTTCATAACCTTTCAGAAGAGAAATATTTTACATGTGGCCCTCAATAGAGATAATCCAAATTAAGAAGAATGTATACACAAATTACCTGAAATCTGCACGGGCCAACAGCAAGACCGGCAATGAGCAATGCACACTCACCTGTTACTTGATGCTGTTTACACTGTTGTACAAAGGAGGTTTAAGGAAAACATTTTTTATCAACGAAAGTGGGTGTAGCTCAAGAGAAACAAATGACTTTCTAGTGTATGCATAAAAAGATGGATAAGAAAAACATGGAGGATTCTGTGAATAAAGCACACTCTCCTAAGAGTCAATTCTTTAGATCTAAATCTGTCAGAAGATAGATCTTGAATTCTTAGAAGCATCACATCCAGACATGTATTTAAATATTAATATCAATGCTAACATACTTTTAAGACCTTTTTAAAAAATAGGGTTATGCTCAGGTCTGGTACATTAGAAAGACTAAAATAGATTTCTTAGTTATTATTTGGGATTCTGTCCCTATTTATTCTTTTATTCTTAGACTAACCACAACCTATTTTTATTTATTTAATTAGATACCAGGGGACTTGCATGAAAAAAGAGCAAGGCATGTCTTCAGTCTCTAAGAATCCTCCATTCTAAAGGAAAAATTAAAGATTAAATTTGACAAGGCTGGAAGACGGCTCAGTGTAAAGTATCTATCCACCATCCTCTTGCAAGCAGGAAGACCCAAGTCGGGCTTTCCATCAACCATGTAAAGAGCATAACGGAGCAGCATCTGTAATCTCAGCTCTTGAGGGATTGTGGGGGCCTGGGGAGAGACAGATGGATTCCTGAAGCTCACCGGATGGCAAGTCAAGCCAAAGGAGTGAAATGGATGATCTCCAGGCTCAGCAAGAGACACTGTCTCAAGAAACAAGGAGGAGTACAATCAATGGAGATATTCAACCCTGACCTCTGTGTTAGTGACACAAGCACGCATACCCACTGTTGTAATAAATCTGAAAGCCTACCCTGTCACCTGGGTACCCTGTCCGTTTAAGAGACAAGCCCCTTCTGTAGGCTGCTGTTTTGTCTTGTTGACCATGTCCTTTGCTTTACAGAAGCTTTTCAGTTTCAGGAGGTCCCATTTATTAATTGTTTCTCTCAGTATCTGTGCTACTGGGGTTATATTTAGGAAGTGGTCTCCTGTGCCAATGTATACAAGTGTACTTACCATTTTTCTTCAGTGAGGTTCAGTGTGACTGGCTTTTTGTTGAGGTCTTTGATCGATTTGTACTTGAGTTTTGTGCACGGTGATAGATATGGAAATATTTTCATTCTTCTACGTGTTGATATCCAGTTATGCCAGCACCATTTGTTAAATATGCTTTTGCTTTTCCATTTTATATTTTTGTTTCTTTGTCAAAAATTTGTAGGTGTGTGGATTAATATCTTGGTCTTCAATTCAGTTCCATTGGTCCTCCTGTCTGTTTTTATGCCAAAATCAGGCTGTTTTCAGTACTGTAGCTCTGTAGCAAGAGTTTGAGTCAGGGATTGTGATGCCTCCAGAAATTCTTTTATTGTACAGGATTGTTTTGGCTATCCTGGGTTTTTTGCTTTTCCATATGAAGTTGAGTACCGTTCTTTCGAGGTCTCTGAAGAATTTTGCTGGGATTTTGATGGGCATTGCATTAAATCTGTAGATTGCTTTTGGTAAGTAAGATTGCCATTTTTACTATGTTAATTCTACCTACCCAAGAGCATGGGAGATCTTTCCACTTTCTGGTTTCTTCTTCAGTTTCTTTCTTCAAAGATTTAAAGGTCTTGTCATACAAGTGTTCCACTTCTTTGGTTAGAGGTTTGATCTCCAAAATATACAAAAAACTCAAGAAATTGGTCATCAAAAGAAAAAATAATCCAATAAAAATGGAGTACAGACTTAAACATTTAGATTGCTCAACAGAGCAATCTAAAATGGCTGAAAGACACTTAAGGAAATATTTGACATCCTTAGTCATCAGAAAAATGCAAATCAAAACAACTCTGAGATTCCATCTTACACCTGTAAGAATGGCCAAGATCAAAAACACTGATGACAACTTATGCTGGAGAGGTTGTGGGGTAAAGGGAACACTCCTGCATTGCTGGTGGAAGTACAAGCTGGTATAGCCTGTTTGGATATCAGTATGGCAATTTCTCAGAAAATTAGGAAACAACCTTCCTCAAGACCCAGCAACACCACTTTTGGGTATATACCCAAAGGATGCTCAATCGTACCACGAGGACATGTGCTCAACTATGTTCATGGCAGCTTTGTTTGTCATGGCCAGAACCTGGAAACAACCTAAATGCCCCTCGATCGAAGAATGGATAAGGAAAATGTGCTACATTTACACAATGGAGTATTACACAGCAGAAAAAAAAATAACATCTTAAAATTTGCAGCCAAATGGATAGATCTAGAAAACATCATATTGAGTGAGGTAACCCAGACCCAGAAATACAAATATCATATGTACTTATTCATATTGGCTTTTAGACATAAAACAAAGAAAACCAGCTTACAAATCCTAATCCCAGAGAACCTAGACAACAATGAGGACCCTAAGAGAGACATACATGGATCTAATCTACATAGAAAGTAGAAAAAGGCAAGATCTCCTAAGTAAATTGGGAGCATGGGGACCATGGGAGAAGGTTGAAGGGGAGAGGAGAGAATAGGAAGGAAGCAGAGAAAAAAGTATAGCTCAACAAAATCAACAAGAAAAAAAAGACAAGCCCACCCACTTCCAATCTCCCCCTTCCTACAGTGCCATGGGACAATGGTCTTGTACCCTGTATTGATTTGTGATTTGTATTGGTTTAATAAGATGCTGATTGGCCAGTAGCAAGGCAGGAAGTATAGGCTGGGCAATCAGAACAGGAGAATTCTGGGAAGAGGTAAGGCTTAGTCTGCAGTCTTCACCCAGACTTAGAGGATGAAAAATGAGAATGCCTCATTAATAAAAGGTACCAAGCGATGTGGCTATCACAGACAAGAATGATAGGTTAATGTATGCTGGAAGAGTTAGTTAATAAGAAATCCTGAGCTAATAGGCCAATCAGTTTATAATTAATGTAGGCCTCTGTGTGTTTCTTTGGGACTGAACGACTGCGGGACTGGGCGGGACAGAAACCTCTGTCAATACTTCAGAGGCAAGTGGGTCTCCTGCCTTCTCCCCCCTTCCTCTTCTCTCTTCCTTCTATAACTCCTTTATACCCTTCTCAATATTCACTAAATAACTCTATAGCCAAGCTCTCTCTACATGGCATAGCTGTATGTCTCCCACACACCACAGACCCTTGTGGGACCATCCTCAGGTCGTGCCATCATGAATGATAATGCCCACACTTACAGGAACATATATATACATATATAGAAGTGTGTGTGTGTGTGTGTGTGTGTGTGTGTGTGTGTGTGTGTGTACGTGATGAAATATGAAGGAAAATCATATTGGTAAAATGCATCTTGCAATGCTTGTTGGTAAGTTAGTATTAAAAACATTGTTCCTGTTGCTGATGTCCACAATGAGGGTGATTATTACACTTGAGATTCATTTGTGCTCTCATTAAGTCTTCATCATACAGGAAATATAGCAGGAGTGTGCTAGCTCTCCAATCAACTGACTTTCAACTACATCTTGCGTATACGAGCAGTTTTCTTTTCTAACCTACATGTACTTATGCAAGCTTAGTTGTATTCTATGGTTATAGAGTGAGTATTTGAGGTTTGTTAGTTCAACAGTAAAATGGATTACAAAACAGTGAAGGAAAGAAAGTATTTTGGATTGCCTACTACATAAGTAAACTTGCATGGACCGTATTTTATTTATCCTATTGGAAATTGATGCTTGAGTTAAAATAGTTCCCTGGGACTTACCATCAGGAAGTGGCAGAGCTGAACTTTGCCCAGGGCTATTGGTGTCAAAGGTTGCAGTTCACACCTCTCCTGGAATATGTGGGCAACTTTTAGCACCATGGTAATCTGTATATAGTAAACTCTAAAGTGTGTTTTGTTGACTAGAAATTTAACAATTCTCATTTAATTAACCTTCTGACAAATGAAGAAAAATGTCTCTGTGAAAAGATTCTGTAACTTGACTCCCATTTCTTAACTCACTGAATGTAATGATCTCCATTTCATCTATGTTGTTACAAATGACCTGGTTTAATTACTTATTATTGCTAAAGAATAGAGGATTTATGGTTTTCTCCTAAAGGAAACATTAAGTGTTTGAGAGGACTGATACATTTACTCTTATTTAAATATTATATAATATGCACATGTATTGAAACAGCATATGGTACCCCATAAATATATTTAATTATTTTGCTTCTGTGCTTCAGTTTTAAAAAGAGGCCATGAATTTGAAAGAGAACAAGGAGGGGTGAAGGGAAGGCTTAGAGGGAAGAGAAGGAAGGGGGAATGATGTAATTACATTGTGATCTCAAAAAATAAAAGAAAAAAAGGGGGAAATCTAAATTTAAAATACTAAAAAAATTCTAACAGATATTATCACAGTAAAGTACATTACATTTTTAAAGGCTACTGCCCCTGCTCTGTTCCTTCCTTGGCCTATTACTAGTTAGTCTTCGGTACTTAGTATAAGCAAGACTGAGACCAGAAACGTAGACTTATTCTCTCTGCAGTTATTTGAAAGCATTAAGTTAAGATGAAGTCTCCTGCCATTCTATGTAATCTTTTCCATCCCTTATGGTTGATAAGATCCAAGTGAAGTATAGTGACTTGGCTCCAAAAGGTACCTCAGGGAACCGTGGCATTTTGTTAGAGGTACAGAAACTGTGTAGGCACAAGGAAAGAGATTTGGGTTAGCTTTGTGAATACTTTTGTTTCACAATACGGTAGTTTTGACTCTGGTCATTAACACAACATTCAATTCTTGTAAACTCCTTTGAGAGTCAAGTTGTCAAGGTATGGAAGTATTATTTCTGTCACATTACTACCCTAGACTCATCAGCCACAGCTCATGAAACCATGCCATCCACATCTTTGAGCTGCATGTCCTTGGCTGGGAGACTAGCAATAAGAACGGTCTGAGGCTGAGGCATGTTCATCAAGGACTGGGGACACAGAAATAAAGCACAATGAGAACCCCAGAATCACATGCCATTGAGGCACCAACAAAAGAACAAAAACCAAATATTTAAAAACACGCCTTCTTTAGAGGTCTTCTTTCAATGAAGCTGTGAAAAAGGGTCCACCTGCTTGTTCTTCAAGCCAATAAAAAAAAGTGCAGGGGACAAGAGCAGGGAAAATTATTAGATAAGGAAAACACCAAAAATGGAGGGGAGCAGTTGAAGGCCTTTCTGGTCTTGGCACAACCTTATTAAGAAGGAAACAAACATCAACAATGGGGACACACAGTTCTCACAGAACATTATTTCTCAGCTGACCGTGGCTTGAAGAAAAACTGAATGTGTCTGGTCATAAAACTAAGTTAAAACCATTTTGGCAGGTTTATTTTTTCCCTCTCTTTTCTTCTCCTGTCTTTCCACTCTTTTAGAAAGTACCTTTTGTTGCTATGATGAAATATCATGACCAAAAGCAATGTAAGGAAAAAGGAATTTAGTTTGGCTTATGGTTCCTGAGGGCTGGACTCCATGACACCAGGCATGGCATGATTAGGAAGCTGGTAGATCACATTTTATCTGTACACAGTAGACATAGAATGAGAACAGAAAATGGAGAGAGGCTATCAAGCCTCAAAGCCAGTCCCTCAGTTTCTCACTCCCTCTACTAAGGCTGTACCTCCTAAATGTTCCATAACACCCCCAGACAGCACCATCAGCTGGAGATCAAGTGTTCAAACGCATGAGCCTATGAGTCTAGAATATCTGATGGCTCCAATTCAATTTTTAAAAAAGAACTACTTAATTAACCATCAAGAACTAGTGTATGAAATATAAAATTACTGTTTGAAATTGTACGGTATTATCAAATGTCTATTTTTTTCAGAAACCCTTGGTGCCTATCTTTGTAGTTATCACCCCATAGACAAGCAATAAACTCTTTGTAGCCTGGCCTTGGACCTCAGGCTTCCTAGAGAAGTTAATTTTCGAAAAAGGAAAGGTCAAGGTTAAGCTTCATACATGTTCCAGACTAGAGTGCAAAGGTAGCCAGACCCTGGGAGGCCGGCCATCCGGTCTCCATCCCATCTCTGCTCTTAGTACTCCTCAAGGGGCACACAGGCTCACAGTGGGCTACTTGTCTGCAGTCTGCTCAGCTCCACTGGCCTCTCCTCAGATAAGGTAGACCGGTCCTTGGCATATGGGATACTGAGCTGAAACTTCTGGCATCTCATTTCCGTTTGTTGATGCTGCTGTTACTTTAAACGCTGCTGTAGGCGTATTTTGGGGGGAAGGATTTTCTTTTCCAAGCTTGTGATGATTTCCTTTACTAACTTTTCTCTTCTATTAAGGATAATGAAGTAAGACATAAGAACCTGAGAGGCAGGAAAAGAAAAACGAGAAGGCTGTTCATTTGTGAGAGGTCCTCGTGTTTGTACTTGGGGAGCACTGGTATGGAAAAAATATTAAAACAAACACTGGAATTAAAGGTTCGGGATGGAAACAAGTCGATGGTTGTGGCTTTTCATGAGTTTGTCGATGAAGCTCTAGTTATCAGCACTCTCACTTTTCACATACTCGGTAATGAGGCTGCATTGGGCCACATCACGGTGCCCTGTCTCGTATTAAGTCAGGGGTCAGTGAGCACAGTTGTTCCCTGCGGCCGAACTCGCTTCACACTCGCGTAGTAAATGACTCCGTCACTATCCTCCTCAGGCACACCTCATATCTTATGAGAGCCAAGAACTGACCCCCGATCCAAATCTGGTCAGTATCCCCATGTTCCTAGCCCCTCCACAAAATGTCCGCATAGTAAGTGACATGTTCTGGGACAGTGGCAGGTAAACAAGTTGTTCTAACTCTGCTGCAGAGCGTGGCTAGGTTTCCTTAAGGAAGATGCCATGAAGTTCCTTCCGGGCAGTTATAAGCATCAATTATAACTAGTGGGATTTCCATTCTTGTCTGCTCATTTGTTTAGCTTTCTCTCTCTGATTTGCTCTTACTAATGTTTTGCATATGTTGGTTTAATCTTCCTGGAATCCACTGAGGCTGCAGTTTGTTTTGTTGTAAAGTTGTATCTATTGATGTCACTAAGGAATATCTTCTATACTCAACTTAAGGAACTCAAACAAGGACATATCATCAACGGTTTTAAGTCACTGATAAATCGACTATCCAAGTCCTTTCTGAAGAAAGAAAACTATTTCTTAAACTAAGAATTATATTGTACCTCTAAAATTGTAACCATGTAGAGTTTGGAGAGATGTTCTCATGGTTAGCAGTGCATCCCGTTCTTCCAGAGGCATCTGGTTCAGCTACCACTACCCCTGTCGGGGGGCTCACAACTCCTTGTAATTCCAATGTCAGGGAGCTAGACCCTACAGTCAGCCACACACATGTGGCATACACACACACACACACACACACACACACACACACACACACACACACACACACACACACCCTGCTCCTTCCATGAGACTATCTAACAATAACCCATTGCCAGGCATGGGTCCCCTCCTCTGGGGTTGTTGGTCAGGAAAGTCCAAGGGATTCCAAAATACAGTGTTGGCTAGTGTTATTGTTCTTGACTGCTTTCAAGAAACTGAAAACAAGTCTCTGTGGCTGAAGATGCTTCACTTTGAACACAGAGCTTGGGGAAATGGAGCTGGAATTAACCTGGAAGCCTCCACTCTGAGATTAACTCATGGTATCTGAAGTTGCCATGTAACCAGTCACAGAAGAAACTCCGTCAGTAGTCTTACACAGCTATGAAGCCTAAAGACCACAGTAATGATCAGCACAAGATGTTTCTGATGTTGCAATAATAGCACTTATGTCTTTGGGAAAGCCAAAGGTATCCAATTGGACTTAGTGCCCAGCCAATAGGAGGAGGAAATTCATGCCTTATATTGCAAAACTAGCCATCTACCTGTGATTGGCGAGGTCACAGACCCTGGAGAAAACCTACTATTGCCACTTTCCTAAGTCAGTATAGTTTCTAACTTTATTCTAAATCCTTAGCCCTATGCCCATTGATAAGAGTATCTCTCACTCCTCATCAGAGACATTTATTTTGCAGCAAAGGGAGATGACCACAGAAAGCTACAACAGGTCAGCATGCAGAGAAGAACAGACCATGTGGTTACATATATAACAACCCCTACACCTAAGGCGTAGAGACCATGACAGAAAACGGGGCGGGAAGAGTGTAACAGGCAGATGATCATGATGTGTGCCGTGAGACACTGTCTTCTGTATATGACAGGGAAGCTCTATCCGGAGAACCTAAATCACAGGGCTGCCTCAACAAGGCCTGAAAAATGCCAACACCATTTGACATCCAACATACATAGGGCGAAATCTCACAAGACCTCTCCCCTAGATGAAGAGCTATAGGAAGTCTGCTGAAAGAGGGAGAGCCAGTCTTCCAGGAATGAGCCCAGTGATAGGTCCACTGACAGGAAGTCAGCCCTAAACACATATACACATATGAGCAACACACACACACATATATACACCCTACATATATATACACACATATATATACACCCTAGATATATATACACCCTAGATATATATACACCCTACATATATATACACACACATATATATAGTGAAAGAAAAATATATATCTTATATATAATGTATATATGTACACACATATATATTTATATATAACAATTAAAGAAAATGGTCACGATTTTGAGAGGAAGTTGGGGAGCCACAGGTGGGGCTGTCAGGAACAGAGAAGTGGGAATGATGTAAATACAGAACTCATGCATGAAATTCCAAAAAAAAATCAAAAGAAAGAACATAGACCTCAAAACTATAAAATTCTCCAGAAGTAAATACAGGAGAAAGTCTTGAGGACTTTATTTTGGATGGACTTCTTAGTTTCTTACTTCAGGCCCTGAAGACTTGAGCAAAATCAAGTATTTCCTCAGTGTTAGGCATTATTAAGCCAATGAAAACCCAAGGAACAGGCTTGGAGAAAATGTTTTGTCCAATGAATAGCTGCTAAGGGTGCTGTATTTAGCAACCATGAAGAAAATTCAAACCCAAGGATAAGAAAGATAATACCCAATTACAAAGAGGTTGTAATACATGAACAGACATTTTGCTAAAGATACACAGATGGTAAATTAGCCCACAAATAAAAATGCAAGATCATTAGTCATCAGAGAAATGAGGATTCAAATCATAATGTGATGCCAAGAGAATATTTAACACTTAAAACAATGAAGAATATAAATGCTGAGGAGGAAACAAAGGGACTGGAAATACCATATATGGCTGGCAGGAATAAAGTGTGTTAATCTTTGGAAAGAATGTAGCTCTTTCACTTATATTCGAAAAGGTTTTCTCAGAGCAGACTTCTTCCTGTGTGGAGACCTATGGTCACCTAGCATATTTGTGAATGTGTATCATCACTATATTCCAACTTGTCCAAAATTTGAAATTACTCTGTCGCTAAACTAACGAAAGTAGAACACGTGGTGGTACATCCATACACTGGAATATTACTCAATAATGAAAAGAAATGAATTACACACTCAGAACAGGTGGGTATTCTGCGGGTATTCTGCTAAGGAAATGAGGTTAGTTTTAAAGCTCTCCCCAACTATTCTGTTCATATGGTAAGTCTAGGAGTCCCACATGTGCCGCATTTGTACCTCAACATTGGGAGACTGAATCCAGAGGAAGGCTGAGGCCAGCCTGGACTACGAGACACGTGGGATTTAGCCTGGGCTATAAGTAAGACCCTGCCTCAAAAACAAAACAAACAATAACCAAGCAAACAGACATCCATTAGAGCAGTGGTTCTCAACCTTCCTAATGCTGCGACCCTTTAATATCATTCCTCATGTCGTAGTGACCCCCAACCATAAGTTACTTTTGTTGTTGCTTCATAACTCTGATTCTGTAAGTTATGAAAGTAAATATCTGTGTTTTCAAATGGTCTTAGGCAACCCCTGTGAAAGGGGCATTCAGGCCCCCCAGAGAGGTTGAGACTTACAGGTTGGGAGCCACTGGTTTAGAATGAATACACTAGATGATGTCAGGAAAATTGGAACACTTGAGTCAAAGGACCCCACACAGGAAAACACTGTGCATAGTAGAATAAAATCTGGCATTAAAAAAAAAAATACCTGTCGTTTGCACTTTTTCACCTCTTATCATTTTCATTTTAAACTTTCCACTAAATATTTTATACATTTGACTCTGCTGTGCCTGCACAGTGTACTGTGACCACATTCAACACTCACTACCCTCCTTTTCCTCCCCTTACACTATTCCCCACTCTTCCAATCTAGTTCCCCTCCTCCCCTCATTTCTTTCTCTTCCTTCTCTCTACCCTCCTCCCCTCTATTTCCCCACATCTTCCATATTTTCCTCTCCTTCCATTTCTTCCCTTCTCCTTTTCCCTCCCTCCTTGTCTCTCTGTTTCTTTCTTTTTTTTCTTTTTTATTCCTTCCCTGTGCAGGCAGTTACCGGTACTGTGCTTTAGTGCTTACAATGCTGATGTCATACACAGATGGCAGCCCATTGAGCTCTCCATCATCCCTGGATGCCAACAGTCCGTCCACCCCTCTTCTTTAATGTTCCTGGGACCTCCAAACAGTTGGCATAGATACTGTGTTTAGGACTAAATGCACAGCATTTGCTTGTTCTCATCACTCTGGCCAGTTATAAGTCCCCATTTGACTCTTATAAGCATGCGAATTTGTGCAGTTTTATGCCAGGGGTGATGATTAATGTAATATGCCAGTCACGGAGGCGGCTGGAAAAAGCCATAGTGACATACAACCAGTTCTCTCATATGCTTCTTACAAATTGTCGCTGGATTGAATAAAGCCACATGAATAAAATCTGTGATTCACAGTGGCCAAAGAGATATCATGAGAAGACCAAATAACCACCCATAGAAATCCTGGTGTGTTTTATCAGTGAGCTATAGCATGATGACTTATGCAATGAAGTCCGTGGGGAGACTTGCCAACCATTTGTGTTGAAGAGTCTTAGCAAAACTCAAGTTCCAAGTAAGTAAAAAATAGACCTGCCCATATGACAAACTAAAGAAAATATAGCTTAACTGGAAGACATGGCATCAGAAATTCTCTTACCTGGGGAACTAAGATATTTAATGCTGGCCGCTTATCCCCTGCCGATGGCTGAAATTCACTTTGGCAATCGTATTGCGGAGGACTGGGATCCAAATCATAGAGAAACAGCTCTATCCCAGGAAGACATTGGCCTAGATGCTGAGGAAATGCTCATCCTGTGTCCCCAGTGCCACCTGCATCGATCACTCCACAGGTGCCTCTGAAAAGACCAAATGTGTCACATATAAAACAATCGTCTACCCAGGGCTGATTGCTTTCCTCTGAGATAGATCTCTCTACATATAAATGTGTCACATCAATGGTGACTTTTGTGGTTATTCTTTTTCTTTTTGGGTCTTGACTGGGATATGTCCTTTTGAGGGGCCTTGAGCAGAATTGTTTTTGCTTTGGGATACTTGGTAGCGAATCAAACCATACGAAAGGCATTCAAAATTCTCAGTGGGTAAACTTTCTGGGAAAAAAATGATACACCAAAGCCAGGAGTTCCTTAATTCACATGTTGTTATTCAAATTAACTCCTCAGAAGGGCTTTTACCTAAAATAAAGGCATTTGCTTGGTGCTGACACTTCCATTGCCTTGTCATATATCTAGAGAGCTCTTTTGTGAGCCTAGCCTTTAACGATTGAGCCATCCCTCCAACCCTAGATAGCTACCTTGCAATGAAGACTGTTTTCCCAGTGACATACTGACATATTCACAAGGCGTCACTAGCATCATCATAAATGATATTTATTTCAATAACAAGGAGCAAGGACATCACTATAAAGTTCTGGATTCTGTGACAAGTGTGAGGGCCCACAGAGGTGAGAAGTCAGAGAATTTTAGCTTATTTTTGCTTTTCAAAGTTGTTGATAACAGATGTGGCCACAAATAAGAGATTCTGCTCGAGGGTGTGGTTAATTAGTATTTTGGGTATAGAGGTGGATCTACTCCACCTGGAACAAAGGTTGGAGACTTCTCTTCTTGACAGAATACAACTATAAGCCGCCAAAATAAATCTTTTTTCTCCTTGAGTTGCTTTGGGCAACGGAAATCCTAAGACAAAACCCATTACTAGGTTGTGGGATACTGCCGTACAGACCTGACCACGTTTTGTGGGGAGGATTGTGGAAGGGGCTGGAAAAGCCATTGAGTGTTTAGAGCATAGGGGGTATTGTGGGAATTTAGAAGATAGTGCTGAGTAAATATTATATTTATCTTTCTGGCTCTGGGTTGCCTCACTCAATATGATGTTTTCTGGATCCATCCATTTGCCTGCAAATTTTAAGATGTCATTATTTTTTTCTTTGGTGTAGTACTCCATTGTGTAAATGTACCACATTTTCCTTATGCATTCTTTGGTTGAGGGGCATTTAGGTTGTTTCCAGGTTCTGGCTATGACAAACAATGCTGCTATGAACATAGTTGAGCACATGTTCTAGTGGTATGATTGAGCATCCTTGGGGTATATACCCAAAAGTGATATTGCTGGGTCTTGAGGAAGGTTGTTTCCTAATTTTCTGAGAAACTGCCATACTGATATCCAAAGGGGCTGTACCAGTTTGCACTCCCACCAGCAACGGAGGAGTGTTCTCCTTATCCAACATCCTTTCCAACATAAGTTGCCATCAGTGTTTTTGGTCTTGGCCATTCTTACAGGTGTAAGATGGAATCTCAGAGTTGTTTTCTTTTACATTTCTCTGATGGTTAAGGATGTTGAGCATTTCCTTAAGTGTCTTTCAGCCATTTTAGATATAATATTTACTCACTCATAAGTGGCTTTTAGACATAAAACAAAGAAAACCCAGCCTACAATTCACAATCCCAGAAAACTTAGACAACAAAGAAGACCCTAAGAGAGACATACATGGATCTAATCTACATGGGAAGTAGAAAAAGACAAGATCTCCTGAGTAAACTGGGAGCATAGGGATCATGGGAGAGGATAGAAGGGGAAGGGAGAGGAAGGGAGGAGGAGCAGAGAAAATATATAGCTCAATGAAAACAATTTAAAAAAAAGATAGCGCTGAAAGAAGTACAAACATGGAGGTTTGCTTGTAAAGTGTTGGGGGAAGCAAAGATTCTATCAAGGTCAGTTATGTGACACTTTGAATTAAAAACAACTAGAGTGAAACCATTGCTTTGCTGTGACAACCAATAGTCATTGACTGCACCTGAGACATTAGTGTTACAAAGAGACCAGCATCATTACAGTGAAAATTTCTGTATTTCCTCAGGTCAGCACACAGAACCTGCGGTCCAGAGAGGGTAAGGGTTGCATCTCATGCTGGTAGAACTTGGTCCGTGTGTCTCCCAGGTGGTACTGGCTTTGAAGGCCTAAAGGGGTCATGGAGAGCACGCAGGCTTGGCACTGTGTAGCAGGATTGGAGTCCCTGAAAAAGGGCTGGGAGAAGCGACTAGTTAGGTCACAGCTACAGTTGCCCTAAAAACCCCAGGACAGAAGGGATCATGGGAAGAAGTTGATGTAACAGAGTCGGTGTCCCTGAAGAGAGGAGGAGAGGCTATTAGTGAAAGTGGTACTATGTTGATCTCTGCATATAAATGACAGATGTTCTCAATGGCAGCTAGGATGGTGAATCCTTTCCAGGAGGTTTGGGGTTTACATTTTCCTCTGTTCTTTGGAGCGATCACCATAGCAGTGCTTCTTAAATAATGAGACTTGACATTTGCAATTACTCCTACGTCCATGGGCTGCAGAATGACTGTCGGGTGAACATTACTATTAACAACATTAATCTTGTTGTACATCTCTCTTCCAGAGCGCCTGGTAACCAGGTGGATCGTCAACGACAGACTAATATTTTGAGAAGAATCTTTTTTGCCCTCTCCAAGCAGTAAGTCTCAACAGGGGACTTAAACCCCCTCAGCAAACCGTGTAGTAAACAGATTTGTGGTCGTCCGGCTTTGTTGTTTCATTATAGAGCAGAGGCAGAGGAGATTAGGCTATTTCTTAGGGGCCCTGGATTAGGAATGGTAAATGAGCATAGGCTTCAGCTTAAAGTTGCCAACTTCATTAACCTCAGACAAGCCACGCACTGACTCCCACAGTTATAGAAGCTGATACTGCATCACCTGAGGAGGATGCTGGTCTTAGTACCCAACAAAGCGGTCTTTGTTGCTTCTTCCCCTGAGGATATATCCTCTGGGGGAAGTCACTAGAGTGGTACATACTTCAGCAGGGAGGACCTTACTCTCCATCTTCCAAGGACCCTGTGCCTGTGCAAAGTACTTGGAAGTTTTCCTTCCAGATCTGTTTCTTTCTGTCTATGTATTTATTTATTCATTTATTCATATGTAATAGCATAAATTAAACTGATTATAACTAAAAATGCTGATTATCACTAAAAAATAATTTGAGTTACAATCCCAATCTTACTTTATTCATTTTGTAGCTAAAACATTTCACTCAATTGAGATTTAAGGAGGCTTGCCTTCCTTCCTTCCTTCTTTCCTTTCTTCCTTCTGTCCTTACTTCCTTTCTTTTTTCTTCCTGCCTCTCTGTCTCTCAATCTCCCCCTCTTCCTCCTCCTTTTTTCCCTGTCCTTCTTTGTTCTATTGTAATGCAAGATGTTCAAAGTTTACCTTCAGTCTAGGAATCAACTGTTTCTCCAATGAAGAAAGCATACTATTGAACTCATAACAATCTTAGGTAATTTGTTTTTCTGTTTTAATCCTGAACAATCATTTATTATCTATCCATTAAAATTTGTTTTTCAAGGCCCAGGGATTGTGATGGATATTCTTGGTTGTCAAAAAAAATGGAGGGTATAACTGTGAGGGATTTTTTTTTTTTTGCTTAATTTGAAATATTTGAAGATCTACTTCTAATCTGGATCTTCGAGTTATGAAGACATGCTTTTAATCAAGATCTTTCGAGCTGGGAAAAGACAAGCCTCTAATATGGAACAAGCAGCAGGAAGACACACCTTAAACATGGGCCACATCTGGAAGTCTATGTAAGGACATGCAAGAAGGAAGCTTTTGCTCTTTGCCTGCTTGCCCTCACCTTGCCAACAATCCATCCCTTCACTAGCATTGGAACCTGCTTCTTCAGGATTCTACTGGAGACCAGCTGAGACATTTAGCCTGTGGACTGAGCAGCTACTGGATTCTTGGACTTTCCATTAACAGCAAACCATTGTTGAACTAGCTGGACCACAGTCTGTGAATTATTTTAATAAATCATTTATATCTATCTATCTATCTATCTATCTATCTATCTATCTATCTATCTACCTACCTACCTACCTACCTACCTACCTATCTGTTTATGGACACACACACACACACACACACACACATATGAGGAACACTAAATACTAAATGGGCTAAATGGTTTTACTCATATATGAATATCAATGTATGTCAACAGCAAATTTAAGAGGAGTGGGTACAGCATGGGATATGCTGGGGGAGAAGGGAAAATTAGAGTGTACGTATAAGGATTTCTTTTTAAATAAAAAGAAAAAAAACCTTGTGTTTCTTTCAGCTCAGGTTGACTCAGTTGGATGACTCTCTTGGTCTCACACCAGGTAAATGTTACTTTTACTCTTCTGAAATTGGAATCTCCAAGATCTCTTTAGTTGTATAGATGGTGCTTTGTCAAGGATCCCTGGATCCTCGGCACAAATGAGACTGGGAAGGCTCTGTTCTCCATTCACATGATCTCTCAGAATTCCAATCCCTCCTTGATTTCCTGTACCATCTCTAAATATTATCTCTGGCAAGATAAAGCTATTTCTCAACTGATGGTTTAGAGCTAAGTAACAGAGTTAGGCATAATTAAGCTCTCTTAGGAACTAAATCTAGAAGCAGTACTTCCCTTCTGCCACATTCTGTGACTTTAAGGTATACCACAGAGCAGCAAAGAGCAGCAAAATTAAACAATGGATTGAAGAAAGTTCATTGGGAGAAATTTTTTGTATACTAGCTATGACACAAGTTGTTTTGAAGATCCTATTTATTGGACAATGGTTGTCTTCACTAGCTAAATTTTATTTTGCTTATTCAGAGGTGTATGTCTTATCATTTTGGAAACGTTATCTTTGCTGTGTTAAGATTGTATTATGTACTTATCTAAAATCACCAAAACTGAGATAAACAGTCAGGACAGTTTCAACTGTATAAAGCAACACATAATTCTTAAACTACTATATTTCAGTGGTTTTCATACATTAATGAAATGCTTTTCTTGTTTTTACTTAAAGTGCCACTAACACTTCATATTTTAGTCAAAGTAGTGTAGTTTCTAAGAAGCCGTGTAAAACAATAAGTCAATTTCAAAGCATTCTTCAGAAGTTAGAGGCATTTCCTGGTCTAAAGTCATAAGATGTGATGTCTAGTGGATGAGAAAGAAGTAGAAATCACTTAATCACTATAACTTGTCAATTTGTGACAAAGAAATGCGTTTTTACAAAGCTACAGGATAGATAGAAAAATGCCCAAGGATTCTGCTATGTGAAATAAATTATCATTTTAAAATATGCCCCACAGAAATAGAAGGTATGCTAGGTAATAGAGAGTTAACATTTTAACCTGTAATTAAGCTTCACTGAAAGTGATTTTGTAAATAAATTTGTCAGGTAACCTATCACTTTTGCAAAATGTTTCGTTTCTGTTGATCTTGTATTGACAATATCAGCTAAAACATTTCAAGCCACATGATAAATATCAATTGTAATAAGATGCTCTTTCTTTAAAAAATCAAGCTATTTACAATAGGATGCCAAATAGGTAGTTTAAATTATGTAAAGTTGTATATTTAAATGTCTCTGGTTTGAATATTTTACACCGTTTTACTCTTTTCAATGGACTATGTCTTGTGGGATGGTTTTAGTATACTACAAAGAAGAAAATCATTTTTGTATTGAGATCGACTGTTTCTAATGCTGATACTGGGGCCTTGTTATGAAGCAGCGTCAGACTCCAAGGGGACTGTAGTGGTGTGAAATAGGAATGGCCCCCACAGTCTCATGTGTTTGCATGTTTTGCCCATAAGTAGTAGCACCTCAAGGAAATGTGACCTTATTTGAGTAGGTGTGGCCCTGTTGGAGGAAGTGTATCACTGTGGTGGAGGGCGTTGAAGTCTCATATGCTCAAACTGTCTCCAGTAAGGCAAACAGTCTCCTTCTGCTACTTGTGGATCCAGATGTAGAACTCTCAACTACCTCTCCAGCAGCATGTCTGCTTGCATGCCATCATGTCCTGCCATGGTGACAATGGACTAAACCTCGGAAACTGTAAGCAATCTGCAAATAAATATTGTCCTTTACAAGAATTGCCATGTTCATGGTGTCTCTTCATAGCAATAAAAACCCTAACTATGATAGTGATCTTCATTTCAAACTGGTGAGATTTCCTTAGACTTTCAACTGCTGGATGGATAATTTTAGTGGTGAATATCAAAATATAGTGGAAAAGATTAATAAGAAATGTAAATAAGGTGTGGTCTTGTCTCTTCTAGACCCTTATAATAAAATGCAAAAGCAATAAATTGAGGAGGGAATTGTTAATCAAAAAAGAAACAGAACCATTGATTTGAAAGCAATGTTCTTTAACTAGATTTCCCTGGTAACATGGCCAAGGGATATCAGAGAAATGTTTTTCAGAAACGGTCAGCCATGCAATTTATGGATCCAAGCAGTTGTTTCATTAAGAAACACTGCTGACTTGAATCAGGAAGGATGTGGCAGAGAATCCACTAAGTTATGACAGCACCTGTGCTTATCCAGACGCAAACTTGGCAGCCCCAGAAATTGGAGGTTGCCAAGGGGATTCCCAGTGTCTCATCAGAAGAACCACACGCTTGGGCTAGGAGAGGATACATTTCAGATGACCATGTGGAGACACCAAGGGCAGGTATCTGTATAATAACAAAGAGTGGAGTTATCTACACAAACACCCGAGGCCCAAGAACTGATGTCTATCACCAAAAACTAGAGAGCAAGCTTGAACTCCACAGCCATCTTCACTCTACACTTAGTTCCCATGAACTTCAAGGGAACAATTATTTTCAAGCCACCTGGTTTGTGGTAACTTGTTATGAAAGCCCTAAGAAATGAACGTGCTAAGTCTAGTGATCATGATGAGGCCACCTGCTTTAGAGAAGCAGATGTTGATCTGTGAGCTATTTTTGGAATGCCCAAACCAATGAACATCAAGTAGGTAGCTGAACTACCTTCTCACAGTACAACACTGAAGAGAACCAGAATCTGGAGGCCGCTTGAAATTATTTCATCAATATTGTTTGTGATGGTGACCATTGTGAGAAGCAAACTTGGCATCTTACTCTTTCTCAAAATTTAGGTTTTCCAAAATAAGTCTGACCACAGATGGTGTGTCTCTTTATTCTTTTCTGTCACAATAAGGAAGGCTGACCACGAATAGCCCAATCAATTTTAAGAAATTGTTGGGTATGGAAAGCAAGGCTTTAGAACCCTTCCTCACACTATTATTGGTGTTCAATGTAGCATTTTATTAAATTATGCTTCTTTCATGGGCTTATTTAATATTTTAGGATTTCATTGAAAAAAATGAAGACTATTCATCAAAATGGCATGCTATGCACAATGCCTTTCATGAATAATTTGACACGTGCTAATGGATTTTCTTATTTGTTATATAAAGATAACATGAGATTTCTTTATCTGTCTAATTATTTGTGGATAAATTTTACCATTTCATGATGATAAAATAGATAAGACAGAAGGTAACCAGTGCTCTATTGATGCTGCACGTCTGTGGCAGAGACTCAGGTCCTGTTCATCAGAGCTGGCGGGAAAATCCGCTGAAATCAGGAAGGGCTTGCCCAGGCTTCTAGACGCAATGACTGGTGGTGGCAGGACGCCGGCAGTGATCTACTCATTAACTATGGGTGTTACCATGGACACAGTGCACTACAGCGAATCATGAGTGGGGAAAAAATGAAAACGATATAAACCAAGAATAGTTTCCCTGCATATAGGATACATTTAAGAATTTCACTGCCTTATGAGTTTCTTAGTGGGTTTTCTCTTTGTTTTAGACAAAGGAACCCAGTTCTGCTGAAGCGAAGCTAACAGGTCCTCATAATGGAAGTGTAAATGGAAAGGTGTTGATTTGAATTCTACTAATAGCTATTTCTGTGCTAGTTTGTTTTTGACTATTGCTTTTGATCACTTTGTGAACCCATTTAATACTATCAAGAAAAATTAAAAGGTAGATGGGTTGACCTTCAGATTAAGCTATGTCACAGCCTTTTGATGCTATAGGTAACATATGCTATGGTGGTCAGTGGAAATATAAAAGCCACAACCTAACTCTTAAATAAATTGTTTCAAATGCAAATGATTACTTGTACCTACTTTCAAATGTTCCCTCATTCAGGCATCTATATGTTTACTTATTTCATAGATCAACTATGATATGAAGAGATGAGAAAATTAACATACAAATGCAAATGTTTATATGTTATAATTATTATGTATTTTCTGTCATATTTGGAGACACTGACAGGGAAATTTTCACATTATTATTTTCACCAATATATGTTTTAAGAGAGAAGATATGTTCATGGTGTAGTTCCCTGTAAAAAGAAATTACAACACCAGTAAACAAACCATGTTATCACACAGGCTGTATCAAAACGAATGAGGTAGTTAGGTATGTGGGTATGTGTGTGCTATGTAGTGGTTTATGTGAGATTCTGAGAGGTGATGAAGTAGTATCTGTAATACTTCTGTCTTTTATCACCAGATCTTGAAATGCACAGAAAAGTGAGATAGAAAAGATGCTAAGTCCAAATTGGTGCTGATGTAAAGCTTCAGAATCTATTAGTATAAACCAGAGACTCACAAGGATAGAATGAAAGTAAAAGAACAATTCCCATGAGTCTGTATCTTTCTGCTGCAGGCCTTGGTCATGACAGTAGCCTGTTGAAGCCACTGTCCTGGTGGGGCAGCTAAGACTGTGCTTGTAGTGGCTAGGAGTCAGAAGAGCTAGAGAGAGGTCCAAGGGAAGTTGGAACAACTTCATACAGAGAAAGTGGGTTAACAGAGAAGCAACAAGTTTAAACTGAACATGCTGGTGATTGCCTTTCTTTGTTGTTTTGTTTTTCTACAATGAGAGAATTAATTCAATGACAAGAAATTCTTAGAAAATAAATACCAACATTGTTCTTTTTCTTTGTTTTTGTTTTGTTTTACTACATTTTGAGGTTGGAGGCTGACTATGCTCCTCAGAGGGACATCTGAAGATCACCAGTTGCCTCAAACCACGCATGCAACTCAGCTGATGAATGACTGCTCCTTGGAAGCAGAGCATACAGACAGCAAAGTCATGCAACAGCATTAATTCCTATCAGGTACTGTCCTTCCAACTACAGGTCATATAAGCACCGCACTTATGGCCACTCTTGTGCCTCAGCTGCCTTTTCTAAACACTTTTAAATCATCTTCGCCTTGGCATTCTGGTACCCACTTCTGTAACCTCAGCATTCATGAGGGCTGCGGAAGCAGGATCGTGAGTTGGGATTACCCTTGTTTACATAGTGTGACCTTAGCTTTAAATTTTTCTTGTCTGTATTCTTTAAGCCCTTCACAAATTTCAGTAATAGTAATCAAGCCGGAGACATTTGCTCTGCAGCAGGTTTATCTATGGCCTCATCTCATCCTCATAAGCTACCCATGAGGCAATCTGTTAATAGTCTAAGTCTAAAGAAGAGAAAAACACCTGTGGAGAGCTTAATAAAGATACATGATGCTATAATGCTAAACCACAGGCCAATCAGGAATGAGGGTCTGGCCAACTGGTATTGAGTTTATGCCCTGAATCCCTAAGTCACAACCATTTCTACAACCCACAGGTTAAACATTTGTGTTTCATATAAACACTCATCACATCTTATGTCTGAAAATTTCATACATGTATAAGATGTATCTTAGACAGACCCCTCCCATTTCCCTCTGACTTTGGGAACCCCACAGGATATCTCCTTCATAACTTCATGCACCTTTTAAAATGACCCACTGAGTTCCATTAGTTCCACCCATATGCATGGCTATGGAACCATCACTAGGGCATGGGCAGTCTATCCATAGCCACAACACAAGCAAAAGCGACTGTCCCAGAGAAGCCCTCAACAATAATCACTCCAGTTAGAGATGGGGTCTTGAGAAACCCTCCGTGCTCCATGCTGCAATTTCTAGCATGTTTGATCTGTGCAGGTCACCATACTATTGAGTTCATGAGTGCAAAGGCCATGTTATGTCCAGAGGACAGCATTCCACATCACCCAGTGCTTTCTTTACAAGCATGCATCTCCATATCTGCTGTGTGTGTGTATGTGGGATGTGTGAATGTGTGTGTGTGTATGTGTGGTCTGTGTGTGTTTGTGTAGTGTGTGATGTGTGCATATTTGTGTGTGGTGTGTGTTTTTGGTGTGTATATGTGTGTGTGCTGTGTGTATGTGTGGTATGTGTACGTGTGCATGTGTGTGTGCTGTGTGTATGTGTGTGGTATGTGTGTGCTGTGTGTATGTGTGTGGTGTGTGTGTGTGTGGTAGGTGTATGTGTGTGTGGTATGTGTAGTGTTAAATGCGGGTCCTCATATTTGTGTGCCAAGCACTTTATCCCCCCAGCCACCTAAAAGTATTTTCAAGTTGTGGCGTGGTTCTAATTGCTTTAAATTCTATAACTGACTCTTAATTTTGTAGCTCATCCTATTGACCTTGCAATGTCCTTTGTTTTATTTTTGTAGATAGTAGATCCTTGTTGATATATTTAAAGATTACCATAGAATTTAAGGGCATATTGTCTCAGTCTGGTATGGGAACTGTAAGAGACAGTGTGTTCATCAGAGTGGTCAAGACAATATCCTGTCAACTCCAATTATAAGGCAAAATCACAATGTTTACTGTGTTCCAGTCTTAAACTATTTTACAGTGATTACCCCTGTATTCATCACAGTAGAAGACGGTGGCTAACACAGAATAAATCAGGTCAGTACATACACTCCTGCATGTCACCAGTGGCCCACTTGCTTTGCTTCCATACTGAGCAGTGTCCCACGAGCCTTTGCCATAAACCAAGATGCTTGGACTCTACAATGGTGCCTTATATGGGTCTTCTTTCTTCATAATTATCTAGCCTCAGACATTTTATTCTAAGAACAGAAAACAACTATGATAGGGTCCCTGCTCAAATTCAAACTGGAGATGTCAGGGTGGGAGGTACGCTATTTCAAATATTGAGCCTAGGAGGAAAGCTAAATCATTTTAAGGTATGAACCCAAGGAAATGTATGCCATTGTTCATGAAGAATAAGACACTGCACTGTGGCATCATACATATTACAAGAAGGAGCACTTGAAGAGGAAGAAAAGGCAATCATAAAGAGATTAAAGAATACAGATCAGTCCCTCAAGTTGCTTAGAATTCACCCAAATGGGATTTCTTCTAAAGGACATGATCATCAGGGTCAAATGTGTATTAAAATCAAGTGAAATAATGACCCAATAGTGTCCATGGGAAAAAGCCATATGTAGGTTGTTTATAATGTTAAAGTGTGTCATTAGATCCCTCTGGGTAAAAATCAGTTTAAATCGCTTTTCTTTAGTGACAGAAATGGAAATGAAAAAGTGAAATCAGGACCTGTTCAAGGAGTTGGATGGTAACTGGGAAGGGCACAAAGGGGCTTGTGTGGGAAGGGCTGCTTGCTATTTTTAGAGACACTGGAGTGTGTTTAGAAGCTGTTACCAAGAAGGCACAGCCAGGGTTCTTACAGGGGGTACTTCAAAGGTTAGGCTTTGATTTGAGGTATTTGCTTTGCCACAGTAACAAGTGATGCTTTCTGCTCATTTACTAAACCAACTCACTTGGGAGCTGCAGTACTTACATGCAGACAACTGACATTTTGAGAAAACAGGAATATTTCGTGTGTCAATTTCTCCTGGGTAGCATTATTGCCCAAATTAAAAGACTCAGTTATGATCTATGTTAAACACAGAGACTATAGACGAGGCTCCCTGTTGACTTGAGCTCATTGGCTATGAGGCTCCTCCATGATTATCAAACATCTGTTCGGCTAAGGCTGGCTATCAGCATTAGCGCGTGCGTGAACACACACACACACACACACACACACACACACACACACACACACACAAGCAAAACAATGGGCAGAACTCCTGAATGTGGGCTGGACTGGATGCTACTATTCCTTCAGTGAGAAGTACAAAGTGATTAATCCCAGGGCATTTCTAAAGCAACCATCTCAGGACAGCAAAGCATGGCATTATTATTCCTGTTGATGGATTATGATAGATTTTGCTTTCTTATGCTCAGCGACTGGAATCTATCCTTCATTTTCATTTCTCTAATAACTTATAAACTAGATATAGGCTTTAAAATTACTTTTAGATAATGCTTAGTGTTCTTTTTCAAGTTTTAAATGCAACATATGCTCATTATAGTAATTTTATGCTAACTAAATATTGAGACAAAAATTAAAATGTCACTCATTTAAAATACTTATAGACAAATGCTAATTCCACTATAATACCAGTACTTTCCTGGGGTACTTTTGTATATAAAATTTTTTTCAATTGACTCATAAGCAGTTAATTAAAATACCCTATTTTGTTTTAAAATAACATTATTTTATGTATAATTATAATATACAGTAACAAGAATATAACAGATATATTAAATTATTGCATTCAATAACAAGTATTTACAAATAAAAAATTCAGTAATATAAGCATTACATTTTAAATGTTGTTGTTCTTTCAGACACTCAAGAGTGCTGTAAATAAGTCACTGAGTGGTTTTCTTTTCCCTAGTTAAGATAGGTCCATCTATACTAAGGCAACCATTACACTAGGCATCCTTACAGAATTAATTTTCATCAGGGTCTCACCATTTAAACTCCCACCATCAGCATAAGGAACCGTGATCTCAGTCAATCACTTTTTAATTGTTAATTTGAAGTTATCTCTGTATTTTTAAAATCGTTGCTAATTTGAATATGATCATTCGTTTTAATTTACGCTTCTTTATTTAGAACAATCCATGAATGTGTACTGGCAGCCTCTGCCCTGTGCTGTCTTATACGACATTGCTGGGCGGTGGCTGGCATTGAGTCTCCTCTGCTTCTGGAAAAGTGCTGTAAGTACAGTTTTCTTTCTCTGTGAATTGACTGTGTATTTTGCTCCTTAGTTAATCATTTACTGATTTTTAAATTGTTCATTCTACAGTATACATACTTTTTCCAGTAATATCACAAAATCATTTGTATCGCATATGTGTAAGCCTCTCTTCCCTGGGAACTTAAGCTAAAGCAATTATGTTTTTGGTTTCTCTCAAAAACATGACTGATTAACCAAAGGGAGTTTAGCAGTGAGGGAGCGGGGAGTACATTTCATTTGGGGCCTTGCTTCATTATAACAGGTAAGATTTATACCCAGCATGGGGTGCGGAGTGAGAAGTAGTTCTGAGCAGTGAGACACGATATGAAAGCCAGACAGTGACTCCAGTCTCTGTAAGTAAGCTACAGTTTGTCTTTGTTATGAAATTTTGGGTTGTCAAGCACAAAGCATACATATTTAAAGATGGTAAGCAGTGGTTAGATTGTAGCTTACCTTGAATGAGAAATTAGCGTTACATAAAGGGCAGAGAATAGAAAGAACAATCCGAGGGAAGATACATGAAGAGCAAAGTCAGAGAGCTTGTAATGTATGTGCTAAAACTTTTGTAGGGGGGGTATTTGGATGTGTATATATGGTACTATATACTGTGAAAGGCACTATGAATATAAAGAATGCATTTTTGTGTTCAGATTAAATAATTGGAAAATTTGCCTGGTTGTGTTGGTTTGTTTCCATTATTATAGCACAAATACTTGAAGCTCGGTAATTTTTAATCAAGAAGTTCATTTAGCTCATAGTGTTGGAGGCTAAAAGTCTAAGGCAGCCTCAACAATAAGGTCTCTGACTAGGCTCTCTTGATCAGGTTACATGAGCACAGTTGTCATCTGAGGAGCACATGTTAGCAAAAGACACCACGTGGTAAGGCAGAAAGTCAAAGGGAAGGGGAGGGGGAGAGGTCTGTTCTTTCTATAGCAACCCTTTCAGCAGAACTAACTTACTGTCCTGTGACACTCCTGTGTCTAACAACTTCATGAACTCAACATGGAGAGCCGCGTCAAGAGCACCATATTAAGGAGAAGTTTCCAGGACATGGTCCTGGGTGGGATATACTCCCAAGACCAAAACATCAGCACTGATCTGTTGTGAAACATGTAAACTAATTAGGCTCTGTGGCAAAGTGAATGCTTATTTGTATTTTGTAAGACTCAGAAAAGAATTCACAGACTGTGGGAAAGACTAGTTTTCTCATCAGAAAGCTAACTGAAAAAGAGAGCACTAACTAGCTGAAGAGAAGTGGGTAGGTGGTGTCCTTGAAACTGAGGAAACAATAAAGGTAAAAACACATGGGCAGGAAATAACATGGTGTGTGTGTGTGTGTGTGTGTGTGTGTGTCCTCTGCTATGTAATCATGTCACCATGGACACATTAGCTTAAATAAAACACTATTCGTGTCTTGGCTCACAGTTTGGGTGGGATGAGAGCTGACAGTGGCTCACCGGAACTCTCTGCTTCAGGGTTTCCATCTTGGAGGCTGTCAAATAGTAGATATCATCAGAAACTTGACTCAGGGCAGGTGTATTTCTAAGCTTACCCTGGCTGGGGCAGAATCCACTCATTTACTGCTACCAGCCCAGATTCTCCACAGCCAGAAGACTTTACAGATCTTGTCATAGATATTCCCACAACACTTCTATCATGCCATCAAGGGAGAATGTTTCTTTGATAGATGGATGTCCTATTCCTACAGAATGTAATTGTGTACATGGAGTTACATCCTGGTATCATGTGAACTTGGATACTTGTTTAATAGCTGTAGCGTTCATCTGTATATATATATGAGAAAGTTCTTAGGTGGACAGGAGGTGGCCACAGGAGATAAATGATAAAAGAAATTTAACTTTTTAAACACGAAGTGATAGCCTGAAAAGACACTGGTATATTTTATGTCAACATACAGTACACATATCAATAGAGAAGAGTAATTTGTTTTTATTTGTGCTTTAGATAGCTTATTCCAGTAGTAGTAGATGGATGAATCTCACAACTGTAAGGTTAGTTAGGAAATCATTTTAGTCTAGATTAAAACAACATCGGTCAAGTCCCTTAACAGTATTAAGATCATTGAGAATAAACAGACATTCTTGGCATACAGACCAGCAAGTAGAAACTGCTTTGATGTTTATAAACTGATATTCATAGTTTCCTCAAAAATACTTGCCAAGCTGCCTTACCAATGTTGTGGTCTTAGGAGAAACAGTGATACCTTCAAATGTATTGGGAACAAGTCTTATAATTTCAATTACTAGAGAAATGTCTAGACAGTGTGAACTGCCCTCCTTAGAAAGATGGAGAGTCAGCCACAGTTTATGGATAGGAACTGTGGTAGTATGCTAAAGGGAGTATCCATTGGAGTAAAGATTACTAGAAAAATGACAGATGAATTAAAAGTATATCTGAACATTGCAAGACAATGTACATTGTTTATAGTTGTGAGATGCTGCTGGTGCTGGTGGTAATAGGGAAAAGAATTAAACACCTCTGTAAAGAAGAAATAAAAGCAGGTCATGACTAAACATATGCAGAAGATTTAACAAATAGAAGTGTTAAAAAAAAGTTAAAGGAACATACTGATGCCAGTGTTCATTTCTACTGTTTTTATCAATGTACTTCCAAAAACTCAATTGGGAGTCCAAAATGGTTCATAGGATGTATAAACAATGTGAAGTCAAAATCAGAGCAAGGGTCAGGAAGCACTCCCCAAAGACAGAGCAAGGTTGGGCCAAAACCTTTGTGGGTTTGTTGGTGTTTTACTAGGTGGCGTCCTCAAAAATTGGCTCAAAAATATACTGGCTTTGCAATAGAGAAAAATGAAAAGGAACACACCCGAAGTTCTAATTGTTATCAAAATATTTCCCTGTATTTTCTCAAATTAAAAAAACATGGTCATTAAAATATAATTAGGATGTTTACATATCCAGTAGGGGAAGCTCAGCTTCCTGCTGACCAGTCTTCCTTTTGAGATCGGCTGTAATTGCTGGATGGAAAGCAAATGGCAGCCAGGCAGCCAGGGCTTGAAATGCTAAAACCCTACAAGCACCAGCTTTTAACCTGGTCATTTCTCAAATCACATGGGGAAGCTAAAAACTGAGCACTGATCCCACAATCTTATTGTCTTGATATACTAAAACTGAAGTACATCCAAGAGATAAGAACGAGATTTTTGCTCTCCACACTTTCCTCCAAATCCAGCTCTGTCGTATGCCCTTCAGTTCTGCAGCAGAGTATCTGCCCATAGCCCCCCCCCCTCTGCCCATCTCCAGCAGATCACACCGATCTTCTCCTTCAACCTTTCTCCTGACACCTCCCTTTGTCTTAACCCCCAACTCCAGCAAAATTACTGGGAACTCTCTGACCAAACCTGCCAGAGAAGCAGGTAAACCACCAACTTCAGATCATAACTCTACCTCCTTTCCTTCAAGTCCAGCTTGTTCCCAACTCCGTGGCAGACAACTTACTGTGGCCTCCCCTTACTCTCTGCCCCCATTCCCAAGGGAATAAGCAGATCCTGGTGGATCACCCTGCTTTTCTGCCTCCTATTGACTCCCTCAACTCTCCCCTTCTAGCCTATCCCCATTCTTAAGTATTAGTTTCCAATACCAAGAAACACATTGCACCTGGAAACCCCAGTAGCCAAACCTAGTAGGAACCCAGAAGCATTCACTACCAGACAACATATAGGCTTTCACACTCTCCTAAGAGCCAGAGAGAGCAACGTAAACCAAAGAACAAAACACCCATCAACAAAAACAAGACCAGCTATCTTTAACAAGAATTACAATCATGGCAAACACAGATGCCTGGACACCAGTGAAAAAATACAATCAAAAGCAATCAGGGCAATATGCCCACACTACAGCCCGGCAACCCTACTGTAGTAGGCCCTAAGAAATGCAGCATAGCTGAAGCACTAGACAAGGACCTTAAAATAGCCTTTACGAGGGAATAAGTCCCTTAAAGGAATTTATGAAAACACTAAGAAAGGAGAGAAAGAAACGAATAAAATAGTAAAAGACCCAAAAGTGGAAATAGAATCAATAAAGAAAACCCAAACTAGAGAAAATTACAGATGAAGGGAGGGGGGCATAACAACAGACACTGAGAAAATCCAGAGAATCATAAGATCACTTTTTAAAAACCTGTATTCCACCAAACTGGAAAATCCAAAAGAAAAGGATGATTTTTTTCCATACACACCACCTACCAAAGTTAAATAAATACCAGATACTCAATTTAAACAGACCTATAACCACTAGTGAGATAGAAGCAGTGGTTAAAAGTCTACCAAGGGAGAAAAAAAAAACCCAAGACCATGCGGTTTTAGTGCAGAATTCTACCAGACGTTCAAAGAAGAATGAATCCAATACTCCACAGGTTAGGCAGAGAGAAAAAGAGTAGGATGGAGGGACAGATCCAAAGAAGAGGAAATAGAAAAGGTGGTTATGAGTGGGGTGACTGCAGTGGGAGGATCCAATCGCAAAGAGAGGGAAGAGGAAGATGAAGGAGGGAATATGCGGAGGGCTAGCTAAGTTAAGGGCCATTAGAAGGGGTTGAGTGGAAATCTAACACAGTAGAAGCTTTCCAAATTATTTGTATATATGAATGTGAGCTAAATAAAGTCACCAAATTATTGGGGAGACAGGGCCCCAACTGGACATTGCTCGTCATCAAATGAAATTTCAGTACTAGGCCAAATGGGTCCCTTGGGAATCCCCAAACCATCCATGCCATTGCAAAGGCTAAAAGTTGTTCTCCATAAACTGACGGCAAGGTTCCATTGCTGAAAATAACACCTACGTAACTAAATGAACATGGAGAAGTAGACATGGTTCCTACCTAGAGCCTTCACCCCTACTGGCTAGTGTTCTTGGTTCTTTAGTAACAGTCTATGCATGCTACCAAAGGAGAAACACAAGCCCACCTAAAAAACCCTTTGATCTGTAATGGTTACGGCCTGTAAGACATGTAGGGAAATTAGTAGCACGAAACTTGTGGGAGTAAATAATCAATGTCTGATTGGATTTAAAGTCCGCTTCATGATATAGAACCTATAGCTGACTCTGCTTACATGACCGAGAGCCTGAGTCTAGATAGATCAGGAACATAGGGGAAAACCAAATACGACTGCTCTAGAAAACAGGAATGTGGCAATGAAATGACTCCTACTGACATTCTGTGTACTCATAGATCAGCGTCTTGCTCAGCCTGCGTCAGGGAAGCTTCCTCCTGCAGCAGATGAACAAATACAAATACAGAGACCCATAGCCAGACAATATGTAGCCAGTGAGAGACTCTCAAATATTCAGCCTTAGATGGGATATCTCTATTAAATCCCTTCCCTCCAAGCTCAGGGAAATCTGCAGAAGAGAAGCAGGAAGAGTGTAAGATCCAGAGGGGATCGAGGTCACCATGGAAACAAGGTTTAAACCCAGCAAGCCCAATGCTCACAAGAACTCACAGAGATTGAGACGGCATACACAGGGCCTGCACTGGTCTGCAACAGCTGAACAGGGATCCCACAGCTGAAAGAGAAAGTGGACACACGCCCCTCCCTAACCTAGTAGCTCTGTCTAATTGGCAGTCACTTACAAATAGAAGATTAGTTGTCTCCATGGGGATCTCACTGGTGAAACAAACTCCTCTCAAGGGTAGACCACATTTCCAACAGTGAACGGCCTACAGAAAACACACTCAGTGGCATCTTGGAGGTTCCTTGTCTTCTAATGTCATGTCAGGGAGGGGAGGGCCTTTTAAATTTATTTTTATTCTTACTTTATATCTATGTATGTATGTATGAATGTATGTATCATCTATCTACCTATCTGTCTGTCTGTCTATCTATCCATCCATCTATTTGTTTATTTTCATCCTACAGGTTTTTTGAATATATTACGGCTTCTAGTTTTGTGTTTTTATACAATTTCTGGATGTGCGAACAGATGGGTCTCTGTGTCCATATCTGCTTCTTAAGCATTTTGGGGGGCTTTTTTCCTTTTGTTTGTTTTGTCCTGACTTGTTTGCTATTTATTTATTTTATTATTATGCCTTAGATACCTATTTGCTTTCTAATGAGAGACACAAAGGGGACAGATGCAGATGAGAGGAGAAACCTAGGAAAAGGAGGAATAGAGAGGGGAATCATCAGACTGTAATGTGTGGAAAAAAATCTATTTTCCATAAAACCCCTAAAATACCATAACCTCAACACAGTCTCTAATTGTGTGAATGTAATTTTTCTCTACATGTATGCTTGACAGAACTAAAAACAAAATATTTACGGTGGGATATCACATCAGCCAGTGCCAAAAATCATCTTTACTATTTTTCATTCACAATGTCAAGTATACAATCAAAAATTACTAAAAATTTTAGTAAATAAGACTATGTGAGCCAAGAGAGAAAAAGAAAAAAAGAAAGAGATAAAGAAAAAAAAAGGGTGAAAGAGGAGAGAGGGAAAATCAGGGGAATAGAACCACAGGAATTTTAGACAGTAGGATCATTAAATAGAGATTTTTAAGAGAAGAAACTTGGTAAATATTATATGGATGTACCAAGACACCAAAAAAAACCCAAAACAAAACAAAACCTATAAGAAAGGCAAAGTGGAAGCTACAGCATTCAAAATATAAAAGTAAGGAAATCACCAAAATAAATAAAATATAGTTGAAGAAAGAATTAACAGAACAGAAAATTTGGTCAAAATACCATGCCCAAACAGAAGCTGCTAAAGAGAAAAGAAATTTAAACCATTTTTGAAATCCATCACTCTAATGCCCAGTAGCTGAATTTCACAAAGGAGAGGAAAGACTAAAACAGGAGTATGTGTGATCAGACATGGGAAGGCAGTTGCCAAACTGATAAGTTATCAATGGCATGCCAGAGAGCTGAAGTGTATCTCGAGCCCCATGAAACAAGGAAAACTGCAAGAAAGAATGTCCTGATAACATGGTGGAAAACCAAAGGCAAAGGAAGCTCTGAAAGACAAGAAGACTAAACCACCTTGCTTTCATGGCCCCTGAATAAGTCTAATGACTGGCTTCTCAACTAAAATAAAAGAGAATAAACAATAATTAATTTATTTTTTCAAATGCTGAAAGTATGTAGCTTGCTGGCTTAAGACCGAAATTTGACCTAGTAAAATTATCAATAGGGAAAGATAGAAAAGACATTTTCAGACAAAGGAGGAGCAAAAAAATATTTGTCATTAACTTGTCTGTGTAAAAGGAAATAAAATAGAAAGAGTAATGAAGACAGAATGAAAACACTCCAAGAGGAAGCATGAAAACATAGGAAGCAAGAACAGGAAGGCCAAACACGTTTGTAAATGGAAATCAAAACCAACTGGATGTTCACAAAATCACCTCCTCACCCTTCAAACTCCCATTTTAACTCCTTCACGTGGTGTTAAATTCGATTGAACGTCAAAAGAATTAAACTTCCTGAAGAACGCTGGAGTCGAACATGATGCAGAATTCTGCAACTGTAAGAGACAAGTCTCGTACAGTCTACCAGTTTACAACTAGATTTAGTCAAAGTAGACCTTGACATTAGCAAAGCCAGCTGCATAGGAGAAGAGACTAAAACATGCAAAACTCAGCAAACTAGTAAGATAGAGAAAAGAAAGGAATGGAGAAAAAAATGAAGTAATTCCTCAAAGTAGATTCCACACAACCTTTAGACATGGAGAACTGAGAAACTGGGTGAGCTATCAGGGCACTGACATTTATCCACATTAGCTATAGTAGAAAATACTGATAATACGGAATAGTGAATGAAAAAGTTGGTACACAGCAATACTTAAGCTTGTTTAGCGGTTCATATTACAAGCCGCACTCCTGGGAGGTGCTGGGCAAGAAGACAAGACATTCAAAGTTAATCTGGCCTGCCTAGATATGACTGTTTTAAAAAATGCTGGAGTTAGGCAAACAATTATACTGTTTACAAACAAGTATAATATAGAATCTCCATTGAAAATGTCCTGCGAGTTCTACAGACAAACTGTTTAAAAAGTATGAGAAGCAAAGAGACATGGTGATTAAACCTCAGACATTTTATCTTTCAAAGGGCATTGTTTTCTAGCAGTCCTTGCTTTTCAAATATGCTGTAAATAAAACAACAGCAGCAGTCTTCCTGGGAGAATTTATCACCCATTCCCTTTAAGATCACTCTCTAAGAAGCAACTTGAGTAATTGCTTTAGGACTATCAATTTGTATTAGTTAAGGCTGTGAAAAGAAAGCAACATTTAAAACATATGCAAAATAATTTTTACATCTGTAGGCTTTATATATGTATATATATATACACACAGAATCTACTCATGCATAATTCTTACATTTAAAGCAATATGCCTCATTAGCTTCTCCCAATACAATGAATTTGATGCAATTAATATACTTTTTAATATACCAAGAACTTGGAACTGTCAGATTTGGGGGCCTTGCTTAAAGATTCAGGACACAGATTTCTGACAGTTTGTCTTCAGAATCCATGTTCTTTTCCTGTAGTTGTTTTTTTTTTTCTTTTTAAATTCTTTGGCTCTTTGTTTTTTGGGGGACCTGCCACCCACCTCCCAAATAAATACAGTCTTATTCTTATTTATAAGTGCCTGGCCTTAGCATGTCTTATTTCTAGCCAGCTTTTCTTTACTTAAATTATCCCGTCTACCTTTTGACTCTTTACCTTCCTCTATTTCTGTATATCTTTTCTTTACTTCTTACTTTGTGGCTTGCTGTGTAGCTGGATGACTGTCCCCTGGAGTCCTCCTCTTGTTCCTTGATCTTCTCTTCCCAGACTTTTCCTCCTATTTATTCTCTCTATGTGCCAGCCCCACCTATCCTAAAAGAAGGCGTTTTAAGACATATAATAGGTTAATGTTTACTAAAGAAATATCTGATACCTTTGGTACATTAGTAAATAAATAAGAACTCACCTGAGATCTGGAGAGAAGGTTCAGTGGCTAAGAGCACGTGCTACTCTTTCAGAGAAGAGTTCAGCTCCCAGCACCCACATGTCAGCTTGTAAGTGTCTTTAACTCCAGTTTCAGGGGATCTGGGTCCCTCTTCTGGCTTCTGCAGGTACCAGAACTTGGACTTGGGGTACATATATACATTCAGGAAAACACACATACACACGCACACACACACACACACACACACACACACACACACACACACACAATTTAAAAGTAAATAAATCTTTAAAAGAAAGAATATACCAGAGAATAAGGCAGCTGACTGAACAAGGGACATGTATGTATTAAAATGAGCAGAAAGCAAAACATCTGAGTGCTAGGAATCCATTCCTTTGAGATGAGATGTGAGAATGTGTGGGTGAAGAATTCTTATTGTTTGGATGGTTGTCCAGGAACTTCCATGAGGCTTGTGATTGACAGAAAACCTATTGTTTAATATTGTATTGAGTTTCTTGATTTGTTTTGTTTTGTTTTTTCTTTTTTAAGAGAGAGAACATAAATTGGATGGGTAGGGAAGATCTGAGTGAAATAGGGGGAGAGGAAGGCACAATCAGAATTGAATTATATTAAAAAATGTTTTCAAAATACATGAAATATGACCACAGGGGCCTGTAAAATCTGATGCTCACCTTCACCTCCAGTCACAAGCTCCCTGTTCTCCCAGACTTTTTCATATCCTTGTCCTGCCCACACCTGTCAAGCTGCATGAATCAAACCCCCATACTCCTCAATGTTCTCACCGATGCTCTACCTTCTCCCTGTCACGCCCTTGGCCATCTCCCTCCATTTCCTTTCTTTTAAAAATTATTTTATTATTTCATGTATATGGATTTCTTGTTTGCTTATACGTCTGCGCACCACACGCTTTCAATGCCTACAGAGGCCGGAAACAGATGATGGACCCTCCGGAACTGGATTACCGATGGCTGTGAGACACACGTGGGCACTTGCACTAGCAGCCTGGGGCTGAAGAAGAGCTTCCAGGGCTCTTCGCCGCTGAGACTTTCACTAACCCTTTCACTCATTTTTGTGTTACTGACTCCTAAGTTCCAGCCTCAGTTCAAGGTCTTCAAAGACAGGACTCTGCTATGAAAAAATGGCTTTGTATAGTTAGACACTAATCACTGACAATCCACAAATTTAGTGAAAAGCTTTGTTATAATGTATGGATATGAAACTACACTGCTTTAGATGTTAGAAGAGATTCTACAATAGAACATAATGGAGACAGATAGCATCTTTCAGACATCAAAGCAATTTCAGAAGTACTTGTATTTTAGGAGCTTCGTCTTCTTGTCTGAATAATTGTTAATAGTATAAAAAAGAAATGTGAACAAACCATGGTGCTTTCCATAATGACTCATAATGACATCTGTTGAATGAACTAATTAAGCATTTAGCAACTTTATCTCCATATGTCTTAAAATGTTTTACCCTTGTATTCAATATTGATATAGGCACTGTTTGGGCTATTGCAGGCAATAAAATGTAGATAATGTACATTCTTATTGCTTAATCTTAAATATTTGAGCAAGTTTTTATAGTGGAGAACTTTGCAAAGCAAGTATAAAATGCAAGACTGCTGATCTGTACTCAGTTCATCCTCTGATCATTTAACCTTGGTAAAGCACAAAGAAGTAACCGATGACACATTTCATGTTCAAGTTAACATCAGTTGGCCTGGGTTCTTAAAACTGACAAACATTGAAAGGCCTAGGGCAGAAATGTCACAGAGTGCACTGGGTTTTACAGAAGAGGTACTGGCCTCTAATCTGGACAGGGTCTAAGAAGGGTTTTATCAATCAGAAATCATGCCAAGGTTGCCTAGAATGCTCTACAGAAGTACTATAGTAAAGAGAGAGAGAAAAAAACAGAAGTACTATAGTAAGACAGACAGACAAGCCGCTTGACAAGCCTTATGAACCCACACTCATGCTGAAGTTTAGTGAGTACAGAACGGAGCATCTCAGCAATGAAAGTTGAAGGAATGGCTGCTGACAGTTTTCCCAGATCAAAATTATACTTCAAGTACAGAACAGAATGAATCAAGGTAAACAGATGTAGAGACACAGAGTGGTGAAGTTGGAGAACGTAGAGAAGAGGCAAATCCTATGAGGTGGCCAGAGCATCACCAGTCTCGGGGTGTCCAGGTAAACCAGTGCATAACACAAGCAAACCCAGATGCTGCAATAGTAGGATGAAATATTTAAAGCATCGTCAAAGGAAAATAAAGGAAAGCCATCTACGTGGATAAGCCGCTACTCTTGGATAAAGCAACAAGCCAGAACTTTTATGCCTACAACTGCTGCAAGAATTGGTCACCCACACAGACTCTCATTAAAAGAACTGTTAAATGTATACTTCAGCAAGAAGAAACTGAACAAAGAAAGATGCAGCAGGGATGGGGGATTAAAGAACCAAAGGCTAATTCTTTAGCTGATGAACTGCCAGGAAATTTCACTAAGTATTAACTATTAACCTTAGAAACTATTAATCATGTGAAAACAAGCATTTGACATTGTTTGTTTACATAATGCCATAAACAACAAAAGAGGACAAAGTAGGTTTCATTTAGGTATTGTGCATATTTATACATATGTATATAAAAACAAAGAAAAGTACACAATAAATCTGAAAACAAGAGGAATGAAAAGGGCTGGTGGGAGAGTATCTGGAGAGAATGGAGGGAAGAAAGGTAAGTAAGAAGATGATGTAATTCAACTTTCATTTAAAACGTGTTAAAAATCTAATGATAAATTGGTATTGTATTCTTTAAAAGTTCCAAGATTTTTTCTAAGTTTCAGACAGAAGAAAAAAAATGAGTGAATTTTGACATTTGGAAGAAAATAGCTGTGGGTAGAAGCAAAAAACATTGTTTAGTTTTAAGGCAAAAGAGGTGTTAATGGCATAGATTCTATTTACAAATGTGAAAACAGGCAAATACATCACATATCTGCCTAAAGTCAGGTAGATATAAATATTGTAACTGTAATTCTTGCTTGATACCTGTCTTGTTATATGTAATTTTACTATGTTAAAGTTAAAACCTTCCTTTTTTAATTTAAACAGAAAATGGGAGGTGATGTGGGAAGTCTTCCTGGATACGTGTTGCTTTTGTTGGTTAACAAATAAAGAAACTGCTTTGGCCTGGCAGGGCAAAACAGAGGTGAGCAGGGAAAACTAAACTGAATTCTGGGAGAAAAAAGGTAGAGTCAGAAGAAGCCATGTAACCCTGCTGGAGACAGACACCGGAGCTTTACCTGGTAAGCCACAGCCTCGTGGCAATACACAAATTAATGGAGATGGGTTAATTTAACATATAAGTTAGCCAGAAATACGCTTAAGCTATTGGCCAAACAGTGTTGCAAATAATATGGTTTCTGTGTGGTTATTTCTGGACTGAGCAGCCAGGAACAAACAAGCAGTCTCTTACAACAGTTACTATTTAGTGGTAGCCACATACTAAGAAATGTAAATAGAAGACGACAAGAAGAGAAACTAAATGATTAAAGTAAATCTAACTATGTAAAATACCACAACTACACACACACACACTTGATTTGCATGTTGAAAATCTCTTCTATAGTGTTTAAGACAGAAGCACCTAAAACAAAAATCACTGAGAAATGTTTAAAATGAAAATCAGAAAACACAGCAGCTTTTGTAGCTATCCTAGAGGAAATAATCTTTTTTTTGTAATTTTAACTCAAATTCAGAAATAAAAAATGAATAAAAGTGATAAATCCAATGATATAAATATTTCCACATTAAAAAACAACATGAAGTCTAATGGTGAGTACAATTCTGAGAAAAATAATTGTGCCATGTAGCAAAGAAGGGTATTAAGAATCACTGCGGGCTATCAATATACACGCTTATTTACCTTAGAAAAGCATACCACACACAGACCTCTGAAGTGATGGTTTTATATCTCAGAGCTCTCTAATGAAGTGAAAATTCAGGTATCATCCATAACCAAAAAGATTACTCTACAATGATACTGAAAAAAATTACATAATAGATTAATTTGATCTTTCAGTTTTCTTGCATATTCACACATCTCCCCACATATTTCAGAAAGATTATATATCTATATATACTTATTACATAATTCTTGAACTGTGTTTGAATTGCATCATTCTAGTCCAAACCTGCTTTTTATCCTTGCCAATTACTTCTGACAGCCTCATCCATACTGCTTCATGAAAATCAAATTTAGTCATTTCTATTGCTCTTAAATATCCTGCTAGAGTCTGACAATAATGAATCTTCGTTTTCCTAGACCTTGACCACAAATGACTTGCAAAATAAACTAAAAGTGTAAAATCTGCATTTTCAACTCTTTTTCCGGTGTCTCTTTTTGAATGAAAATGAAGGTAATTTCCATTATCTTTGTGGGCCTCCAGAAATTCACTCTAGCATTATTAGGCAGATGTGCTTCCCAAAATATGAATGGAGTTGCTGTCGGTGGGCAATTATATCATTCCCAGGCATTGTTGCAGTGTGCAGTGTGTGTGTGAAGGGAAGCTCCATCTTGACTCTTTGCTTCTGACATTGGTCCGGCACATTACACACTCAGTCAGCCCTTCAGACGGGCACCATGGAAGCTGCTGGTGTATCATCAGCTCCAAGGTGTCACCTGTGCAGGAGCCTCTGCGGGAAAACTAAAGGGAGATCCTTCACTGCGATTGCAGAATTCGGTGGGATAATTAATTATTTTGAGAGTTAATACTGCAAATTCCATTACTGATTCTTGAATAGCATTTAACAGCTACTAATTCCGTTTGGGGAAACTTTCCTTTACATCGACACTTCTTAATTGCTTGCTGCATAAAATTACTTGCTCAAAGGTAAATCATTGTCTAGTATTATGACTTCTAAGAAATCTTTTGTAAAACATGTATTTCAGAATGGAATACCTCATAGTCCCAAAAGAGATTTGGAGTTCTCATTTTTAATCAAGGGAAGGGGTATTAAGTTCTAAAAATATAAAGGGAAGAACCACCACTCCACAACATAGATTTTCCTGTACTGACGAACCATTACATGTTGCTGATGTTAATTTTATTAGTAATCACTGAGTTCTCTGTCCAGACTTCCTTTGTTCTGAATCCCTGTAATCACTGCTGAAGGAATTCAAATGTTACGCCGACAGCAGTGTCAGAGGCAGGTCAAGCCTATCGCAGAGTTAAAGTAGAGACTTCAAACAGTGAGAATGAACAATGTACAAAGAGACCATGTGCCTATCTGCATTTTAGGCGTTCTTTACATTATTTCTGTAATTCTCAGAATAACCAGCTTTTCCTGGAGAACTTTTTTCTGTCCCTCTGATTGGCAGGTTCATGTGGATTGAATCCTACAGAAGGGTTCACTGGTATATCCTAGTCCTTCATTAGAAAGTCTTCTCAAGTATAGCAATCATATAAGCCTTAGGGCACCAGAGCCGAATTTAGATAATTATCCATTAACGACCTTCTGTACTATTCAGGATGTCATGTCTCCTCTTAGGGTTAGAGATGGCACTCAGGTTACATTCTTCTGAATAGTAATTAAAGCCTGCAGGTCCAGGCTTGTGTTAAGTCCTCCTGACTAGGGGGGAAGCTGTGTCCACCAAACCTCCTGATATCCAACTACCCGCCTAACAGGCATCATTACATGTTATCCATTGGGACTAGCCGCCTTCCCCTTAATTTTGTTGATGTTTTTATATGACAGAGTAGAATACAATTTAATAAAACTTGAGTGGTGTAGCACAAAAGATTTTCAGGAAATTTTGATTATAGTCATCACTTCAATAAACAAATGTAGAGAGTTCGATATATCCAAGGGTACCTGTGCTCATCTATGATTGAAAATCAATGTGATACATGCCTTTAACCCTGATGCTAAGGAGGATGAGGCAGTAGGATCAATAAGTTGGATGTCAGTCTGCACTGCATAGCAAAATCTTTAAATAAATAACTCAGAAAATCAAAAGTGTTCCTTAATGTCCATTAATTGTTGACCTTAAGATATAATAACTTTCTAACTAGATAGAATATTAAGGACTGGACAGAGATGCATTTCTTTGAATTTACCATGTTAAGCTTATAGAATCAGAAAACTATTTTGGAAATAAGTGTCTTTTTCTTTTAAATAAAAGCTTATAACTTGGGATTGGAGATATGGCACATTAAGAGCACATCCATTCTTACAACGGAACACAAGCTTGGTTTCCAACACCCACATGGTGTCTTTCAACTTTGTAAGTCTAGTTCCAGGGCATCTGATGCCATCTTCTGATCTCTGTGGGCTCCCGCATGCATATGGTGTGCATATGCACATGCTCATGAATGCATACTTGAATATATAGACACAACTTAATAGATATAATGATGCATATAATATTGTTGCATAATCATATATAATTACATATAATACTTTACTATATAAGTGCATATTAATAACTATAATTCAATAAATATAAAACATTATAAATAATATATTAAAATATATTAAATGTTTTATATTCTTTAAACTGCCTAGAAAAAGTCTTGGAATATTTTCCAAATGTAGTTTTTCCATGAAAGAAGATATGACATAATACATATAATAAATATATGATAAATACATTATATATTATTTGTGTAAGATTATATATAATTTATAAAATATATCATGTAAAATATGTATGTATGTCTATATTATATATAAATATATCATGTATAATTATATGTAAAATGTTTATTCAAGTATACACTAATAAAAATAAAATACATAATTTTAAAATTTTATAGCCCGATAAAATACTTACTCTAATCTCTACAACTTGATACATCTTTTAAGCCTCAAAATGTAGAAATTAGAAGATAGTTAGGAGGAAATGATGGCATTGTACATTTTAATGCATGAAGCATGTTTATTTTATGAGAAGTTTTAAAAATAGCTTGATAAAGCTTAGTAACAAATTTTCATTTTCACTTATTATATTGACAAATTGATTGATACCATCCTGTTTTTCTAGTTGGAAACATATGTTCTTCCTATATACTGAATGAACTTAATTTAGTCATTTTAGGAGTTTGGCCTTAGGACCACATATTTTAGGAAAATATATGATATGCTTTATATGCTTTGCACTGCCTAGAAAAAAATCTTGGAATATTTTTCAAATGTATTATTTTTGTGAAAAAAGATTGTAATTTATTTGCAAACAGAGACTGATCATTCATTCCTGGATGCCCAGAACCAAATAATCACACAGAAACTGTATTAATTACAACACTGTTTGGCCTATGACTCAGGTATATTTCTAGCTAGCTCTTAAATCTTGAATTAACCCATTTCTATTAATCTGTGTACTGCCATGAGGCTGTGGCTTACCAGAAAGATTCCAGGTCCCTCTCCTTCAGCAGCTACATGGTGATTCCACCTACTCTCTTTTTTTTTAATATTCTTTTATTTTTCATTCAAAAAATTTACACTTCCTCCCCTTCTCCTAGTCCCCTCCTGCTCCCCCACTAACCCTCCTCCCTCCCCCTGCTTCCTTAAGAGGGGGCAGGGTACCCTGCCCTGTGGGAAGCCCAAGGCCCTCCCCCCTCCATCCTGGCTTAGGAAGGTGTGCATCGGTATAGACTAGATTCCCAAAAGTTAATACATGCAGAAGAGATAGGTCCCAGTGCCATTATCATTGGCTTTTCAGTCAGTCCCCATTGGCAGCCACATTCAGAGATTCTGGTTTGATCATATGCTCATTCAGTCCTGGTCCAGCTGGATTTGGTGAGCTCCCAATAGATTGGGCACACTGACTCAGTGGGTGGACCAACCCCTCGCTGTCTGGACTTCCTTGCTTATCTTCTCCCTCCTTCTGCTCTTCAACTGGACCTTGGGAGCTCAGTCCATTGCTCTGATGTGAATGTAGGTCTCTGTCTCTATCTCCATCCATCGGACAAAATTTCTATGGTGATGATCAAGATATTCATCAATGTGACTAGGGGACAAGGCTAGATCAGGCACCTTCTCCTCTGCTGCCCAAGTACCTAGCTGGGGACATCCCCGTGGACACCTGTGATCCCCTCTAGAGCCAAGACTCTTGACAATCCTAAAATGACTCCCTTAATGTGAAAGGTGGAGGCATGGGAATGGGGATAGGGGTGAAGGTAGGGGTGGGGGTGGGTAAAATGGAGAGAGGGAGGGAGAAGGGAGAAGGGATGGACTGGGGAGAGCTTAGGGGAGTAGGAGGGTGGAGATGGAGGAAGGGTGGATATTGGAGAAGGGAATAAGATATCCACCTACTCTCTCTATATATCTCTGTTTGGATTTTTAGCCTGACTTTACTCTGCTAAGCTATTGGCCAAAACAACTTTATTCACTAACCAATAAAAGCAACACATATACAAAAGGACATCCCACATCACTTATTTTTATTGTTTTCCCTACGGTGACTGTTATATAATTAAAAAAAAAAACAGAACTTAAAATTTAATTTTTAAGTAAAATGCTTGTAACTTTTCAAAACTACCAAAAATCCAGCACTAGATTCCTGTTGTGTCTCCTTTAATCCTTAGAGCACTGACATAAAGAGCAAGCCCGAGAAGTCACCCAGATTATAGGATTTCTGGGCAAATGTAGAGAGTGAGCATTGAGTGCATTACTAGCTCCCCATAGTGTCTGCTCTCTGTGTATGTCCTTTGACCCCTGGTTGAACTTTTCTCTGTTTTCATTTTGAACTCACCAAGTGATACATCTGATCAATCAATAGAAGGAGTCTTAGTGCATTCCGCCACAGCACAACACCATTGTCAAAGACCCAAATGCAGATATTTGTTTCTCATAGGTTGGGAGGTTGAGAAGTCCAAGAGGATTCTCTTCTTGACTTGCAAGCACGAAACACCCTTCTCACATGGCGGAGAGAGGAGCTATGGCCTCTCTTTCTTTACAAGGGCCCTGAGTCATTTGTGGGGGCTCTACCTTGTAGTAGTTGTTGTTTGTTTGTTTTTACTCTTTTGGGGGCCTGTCACCCAGCTCCCAAATACATATACAGAGGCTTATTATTACTTAAGAATGCCTGGTCTTATCTTGCTTTATTTCTAGCCAGCTCATTTCTAGTTAGCTTTTTAAAAACTATCCTGTCTATCTTTTGCCTCGGGGCTTTTATCTCTCTATTTCTATGTACCTTTCTTTACTTCTCACTCCATAGCTTTCTGTGTAGCTAGGTGACTGGCCCCTGGTGACCTCCTCTCCTTCTCTTTTTCTTATTCCTTGATCCTTTCCTCCAAGATTTTTTCTTCTGTTTTTCCTCTTTGCCTGCCAGCTCTGCCTATCCTTTCTCCTGCCTCATCATTGGCCATTCAACTCCTTATTAGACCATCAGATGTTTTAGACAGGCAAAGTAACAACTTCACAGAGTTAAGCAAATGTAACATAAAGGAATATAACTCATCCTTGCATCATTAAAACAAATGTTCCATAGCATAAACAAACAACACACCTTCAACTAATATTCCACAACACTACCCTTATGACCCCAACAAATTCTCACTACCTCCCAGAGGACCCACCTCTTACCATCATTTTGAATATAAGGCTTCAGTATATGACTTGAGCAAGGACAGAGTCACTTGCTTTGTAACAAAAGATAAGTAAACGTCAGCAAAGGCCATTTTTAAGGCTCAGGTAGGCTCTTAGGCAGGTTTCCTTTCAGTCTTACTTGCTATATCTCTTGCAGGACCTTGTGGATGAGCCTGCCGGAGGCTTGTGAGAGACAGGTGGAGGACAGTCATTCTTGCCACAGACATCTCAGTCCTGACCATCACCTTAGGTCAGCTAAACCTTGGGCAAACTCCTGACAATAGTACATTAGAGATCCCAAAGAAGTCAGGTGAATCAAGTCTCCAAGACTGAACCTCCAAATGTCCTCACGAGAAATTAACCCATGACCACTGTGTTGTAATCCACTTAGTTGTGGAGTGTCGTGTCAACGAAGCAATAGCTGATACTACACAGCTCTTTGGGAGGCAGACAATTTCTCTTTGGGGTTAGACATTTTAAGCAAGTGATTTGTTCAGATTCTGGGCTATAACTCAACAATTTAGCTTTTCTTAGATAATTATATATAACTGGCATGCCAGGATGGAATCTGTGTTTAAAGATCTAAGTTCTAATCCAAAATCAAGTTTAAACTGGTAAAAATTTTTACTTCCAAAATTAAAGTCATAGCACACACTCCAGGGTCAACTTAAAGCAACTTAAAGGAACACTATTACCACAATTTACAAAAAAAAAAAAAAAGGAGAATGTACTTCAGATGAACTGATATTGTTTCCAACTTAACAAAGGAAGCCAATGGTGGAGACTATTCTTTGATGACAGCTTTCTCTGTTCAGAAATAGCCTCCAGCTGCTAGCCTGCTCAAATCAGTGGAGACAGCAAATGGGAGCTGAAGCTCAGAGCAGGGAGGGAAGTGTGCTTTGTGTAAACAGACCACAAGAGGGAAGAGGAGAAAGCCTGGTTGCTGGTGACAGGTGCTGAGATCTCCAACACACTGCACAATTTTGTCACGAGAAGGTTGAACCTAACTAAAACTCTGCACGTATAAAAGTCTAAGAAGAGACCCAACCTCCATGGATGGCCACTGTGTGAAACCTTCCCTTGATGGAGTTTGCCATGCACCAAATCCCACCCTGTCCTGTAGAGTCTAATTTAGACCTCTGGCTATCTTGTCTGTTATTATATATTTGTTGCTTTTTGTCAGTATTTTGAAAGAAAGTTTTTTCTTTTTATTTGTTTCCTGTCTTCTACAGAGGAGATCTTGACATGGTTCTTACCAAATGGAGAAATACAAAGTTAGTGGCTTTGAATATTGAGCTTTATACATATGTATTCAAGCCTACTTCAAACTCTGCTGTTTTAAATAAGCTATAGTGTTGTAGAAAGTTGCTTGTTCGTTTCTGGCTGCCAAGACTACCAAAATAACTACACAGAAACTATATTATTTACAATTCTCTTTGGCCAATAGCTTAAGCGAATTTCAGGCTAACTCTTATATCCTAAACTAATCCATCTCCATTAATCTGTGTATCGCCACGTGGCTGTGGCTTACTGGCAAAGTTTTGGCATGTCTGTCACTGGCATTTGCTCCATGGCCTCTCACTGACTCAGCCTTCTTTCTCCCAGCATTCAGTTTAGTTTTCCCCACATAGTTCTGTTCTACCCTATTAGGCCAAGCCAGTTTCTTTATTAACCAACAGCATACAGAGGGGAATCCCACTTTACTATAGTATTTCCAATTTTATGGAACCAATGGCATCCTTTGTTTCACTTCTGGAAATAAAAGACCATACATTCTCTTGTCTATATCAGCACATAGACCAAATATTATGGACCCTATTACTGTCTCATTCCAAAACATGGCTTTTCTGTGACTACATAGAAAGGATGTTCCTTCTCTCAGGACTCTTACAAGGCACTGCCTCCATTCACAAGCTCCCTGCCTAGTGCTGAGTGTCTCCCAAATATTTACTCCCCATCGCCTAGAGGATAGGAAATCAGTGTGGCGGTTTCTCAGGAAATTGGGAATCAACCTACCTCAGGATCCAGCAATACCACTCTTGGGAATATACCCAAGAGAAGTCCAATCATACTACAAAAGCATTTGTGCAACTATGTTCATAGCAGCATTGTTTGTAATAGGCAGAACCTGGAAACAACCTAGGTGCCCCTCAATGGAAGAATGGATC